>JAULKM010132330.1:0-19303 GCA_032355605.1 Rubia tinctorum
GTATATATGTGATGATAGTCTTGGAAATTCAATCCTTGTAAGAGATTTCATTTTGGGTTGCTTGATTTAAGGGCAACCCATAAGGACCATTTGCCGCTAATACCTATTGCATGTCCTCTTTAGTGGTAGTAGACGTCTATAGCTTAAACCTTTTAACGGAGCCAAAATTCATTCCTCTTGCTATGATGCAACGACCAAACATAAGTGTATCAGTGGTAATCTCTCCTTATTCTGGTTGTTGATATTCATTTCTTCTAACAGCTTCCCTATCCACAGCGGCAGAGACCTTCAGGTCACTTATCCGTACATGGAGCTCACTCTCTTCTTCCATTTTTTCAGCTATATTAGTAAATGACTTTGCAACATTTTCATGCAACCAAAAGGCATTCAATCAAAATATTCAACCCTTACACTTGTTTCCCAATGAGTAAGGTCTTCAATGAGTGAATTGATGTGAGAATTCTCTTTGGTAAAGGCCCTCGCACTTGACGCACTCTGCATTGTATTTGCTGGAGAGTGATGCTAGTGTTTTCTTACTTCAAGGTTTATAAATTGTACTCTTCCGCCTACTTCTACGTAAAGGCTTTTTCCTAAATTTCAGTTGTTTTAAAATATAGTTGGAACTTTTGTGCCTTTAATATATAATGATGCAGAATATCTAGCATTATATTGAGATTCACAAAAATTGATCTGCACGGAATTTGTAGCACGAGATCTGCACGATTATTAGAAAAAAAATATCATATCTACAAAGAGATATACCTATTTGATGTATACCTGAATAATATTATTGATGAATTTGCAAAACCTAATAAAAATTAGTTGGGATTTTATTATTGAATTTTTGTTAAAAAGTGTTATATTCTTTGGCACTATTTGTAAGTTTATTTATTAAAATAATAAGTGCTTATTATGTGCCCTTTTACAAAAACAAACAAATGACCAATTTTGAGGGGGGGATTCTTAAATGGATTTGAAATGGAGGAAGGATTTAAATTATTTTCGGTTACTAGATTAGGGATTAATTTATATAGATATTATAGAAATTCAAAATCTAAAATTGAAAAAATGAAAGTATTCTCTTTTTGGGGGAAAAACCAATGTTAAATATATCGATTGAAATGATCACGTGCTTATTACGTTCCATTTAAAGGAAAGAAAATTAATGATGAATACAGAATAAGGGATTTTTGAGCAGTTTTTGATACTGGGAAAATATAAATTATTTGTAGTTATTAGATTAAGGATTATTGAATATGGATCTTATGGAATTTTAAAATACCATTTTTACATTTGAAATAAAGGGAAGTATTTCAATTTGTGGGGGGATCAACGATTGGAACAAACATTTTTTTAATTAAAATTTGGAAGTTGTGCATTTTGCAATAAATATGATGGCTTTCCTTGATCCTCTACAAGTTGAGTAGGTCTTTTATTTTTTCTTTTTGGAATATTTGTAATAACATGCTTACGGTGAACGTGGCCACACATGTAAAAAACAATGGTCGATAATAGTTTCTAGCTTTGTCCTCATTGAGCACACATACGGAGATAGCGTAGAACTTAAATTTCCAGTCTAGATATACTCAAATCGGTGAAAATATTCATTTTTTTGTTTATGATTATTGTGAGATTTCATGTGGTGTCTGCAAAACATGATTAAAAATTGTAATGAGAAAAACAATTAAGGTTATTTGTCACCTTAGTTCTTGGACAATTCACGTGCAAATGCACATGAATAATCAATTAGTTAAGTCCAATATGCACATGATACGCACATGAATTTAAGTGAAGAAAATGAAAGAAAAACTAAAAGTAAATAAATCTGGACTCACTTAAGTTAAAACTGAGGATAAACTTTTCATAAAGAAAATAAGTAGAAAAGGAATTGCACAACATGTTTGGTCTGCTATAAAACACTATAATCAATCAACCATGGTACATTTGTTAAATGTGAGATAAACAAAAGGTTTGGAAATGTTGTACCTTAGATTTCGACACTGAGAACGTAATAAGATCTGCAAATAAATTGCTAGGTTTTGACTTGGGGTTGCTAGTCTGAGAATATAACTGGATTTTGTAAGCACAAATTATACTTGTTGTCAATCCATCATTCACGTGCACATGCACACGTATAATCAAATAGTTATGTCAAATATGCACATGATATGAACATGAATTTAAGTAAAGAAGTTATTATTCAAGTTGGTTAATGTATGGATTATATTATTAATTATTATCTAAAAACTTTAATTCTTTATTGTCATTTTCATAAGGTAATCTATTTAACTGGAGTTAATAACATGGAATTTTGAGATTTTTTTTTTAAAAAGGTATATTAGTTATTGTTGGTGATAAGATGAAGGAATATTGGTTATGAAGCTTTTGAAAACGAAATATGTCAAGTTTACCATTGAAAAAAAGAAGATAAGTGTGGTTGTTTGTGGAGAATGTGAGATGTGTCCCATTGGCAAAAAAAAGAGGAAAGTTTTCACAATTAATACCCATCTTTAGCATGTTTTGTTTGTGGTTAATTAGATTATTAGGTGTTTTACCAAATAGGGTGTTATAATCTTCTTGTGTGGTTATTCACCCTAATGTCCTTATTTTGTAAGCATTTAGTGTCTAGCATGTTCTACCTCTGTGATTTGGTCGATTTCTATATGTTTTGTGTGCTTGATTTTGAAACCATCATTTGAAAAAGACATTGACAAGAATGTTAGTAGATACAGGGTCATCCGCAATATCGGTAGTAGGTAGAATTCCACTTTGCAATATGGTAGAAGAGTGTTTTGGATAGAATGGAAGAAGATAATAATTACTTTGTTTTGAAACAAGAAAGGGAACATATGCATATGGCATAGATCATGGAGCACTAAAATTATTTCACGGATGGAAAAGGTCCTATGAAATGGAATGTTTAATATTACACTGTCCTTGTACTCGGAAAATTTACATGATCTGTTCCCTGGTCCTTTAGTCTTAGGGCTGATGATCCCCTTTGATTAACATTACATGGTCCGTTTCTAGGGACCTTATCCCAGTCTGGAAAAATCTTTTGAGTTGAACGTTCCATGCCATGTAGTATTGTTCATTCCGTATGAATATGGTCCTTTCTTGATTCAAAACTTGTTCTTTCTACTCTTTTTCTCTTCTATCCAATAATAGTAGAGACACAGTTGACTTAATTACATGAATAAATATTTGACCTATACTCATCCGTGTTGGTTTACAACAGAATTCGAGCCGTAGTTGACCTAATTACATGGGTAAAGATTTTACCCTTACCCATCCTTGTTGGTTAACAATAGAAGCCGGGACAAAATCGACCTAATAACATTACTAAGGATATGACATTTACACATCTACGTTGGTACGTAATAACAGTTGAGCCAAATGTAGTTACTAAATTTAGATCTTTACTCATTTTAAGAACTCCTACCTCTCAATTGATCATTAATTTTTTTGTAAAAGGTCACGTAATAAGAACATGAATAGGCTCACAAAGAGTGTTAATGAATATTAGTATTTTCTAACAATAATTTAATAAAGTAATCCCCATTGCTTTGTATTAGCCTTTTCAAATTCATCAACTATATTATTCACGCACATGTCTCTTTTCGTGCATATTAGTTTTTCTTGTAATCGTGCGTATAATTTGTGTGCATATCATGTGCTATAATTTTTTGTCATATAATGTGCAATAGTTTCTAGGCATATCAATTTTTGAGCATCTCAGCTTTATGAGCAATATTCATCTTTTGTTTTGTTCACTGTGGTGGTTTTGTAGCTTACTTTCTTGAGTATATCTATGAAGATAGTCTTGGAACTTCCATCCTTGTAAGAGATGTCATTTTGGGCTACTTGATTTAAGGGCATACCACAAGGACCATTTGGCGCGGATACCTCTTGCATGTCATGTTCAGTGGTAGCATGCGTCTCTATCTTAAACCTTTTAACATAGCCAGAATTCATTCTTTTTGCTGTAATGAAGCGAAAAGAGAGAAGTGTCTCACTGGTAATCTCCTTTTATTCAGGATGCTGAGATTCATTTCTACGAAGAGATTTCCTATTCATAGCTGCAGAAACCTTCAGGTCACTTATCTATGGATGGAGCTCACTCTCTTCCTCTGTTTATCAGCATTATGAGTAAATGACCACAAAAAAATTTCATGCAACCGAACGACATGTAATCAAAACTTTAAACAACTAAACTTTCTTCCCCGTGAATAAAGTCCTCAATGAATGAAGTAGTGTAGGAGTTCTCTTTGGTAAAGGCTCTTTCACCTGATGCGATCTGCATTGCATTTGCAGTAGAGCGATGCTATAGTATTTTCTTAGTTCAAGGTTTATAAATTGTACTCTTCTGCAAACGTCTACGAGAAGGTTTTTTCCTGAATTTAAGTTGTTCTAAAGAATAGTTGGAACATTTGTGCTTTTATTATATAATGATGCAGAATATCGACCATTATATTGAGATTCACTAAAATTTACCTGCACGAAAATTATAGCACGGTTACTAGAAAACAAATCTTATATGAAAAAAGACATATTTGTATGTGATTCATGCCTGAATAATAGAATTGATGAATTCTCAAAACCTAATAAAAATTAGTTGGAATTTTAATATTGAATTATTGTTGAAAATAGTAATATTCTTCGACACTATTTGTAAGTTTATTTATTAAAAAATAATGTGTTAGTTGCGTGACCTTTTACAAAAACAAACAAATGACCAATATTGAGGTAGGAAGTTCTTAAATGGATTTGAAAATGAGGGAAGAAGTTAAATTATTTTTGGTTACAACATTTAGGGATTAATTTTTATAAATTTTATATAAATTCAAAATCTAAAATTAAAAATTGAAAAAAAGGAAAGTATTATCTTTTTGGGGGAATAGAAAATGTTAAATATATCAATTGAAATATTCACGTGTTTATTACTTTCTATTCACACAAAAAAATTAATGATGAATAGAGAATAAGGGGGGTTTTGAGCTATTTTTGATAATGGGAAAATTTTAAATTATTTGTAGTTGTTAGATTAAGGTTTATTTAATATGGAGATTATGGAATTTCAAAATATCATTTTTACAGTTGAAATAAAGGGAAGCATTTTAGTTGGTGGTTGGGGCGGAATCGACTATTGAAACAAACACTTTTTTAGAAATCATTTGGAAGTTTTGCACATTGCAAAAAATACGATGGCTTTCATTGATCCACTACAAGTTCAGTAAGCCTTTTATTATTCCTCTTTGAAATCTTTTCAATAACATGCTTACAGTGAACGTGACCACAGATGTCAAAAGCAAGGGTAGATAATAGTTGTTTTCTTTGTCCGGATGGAGTATGCATACGGAGATAGAGTAGAACTTAAATTTTTAGTTTAAATATACTTGTATCGGTGAAAATCATCATTGTTTGTTTATGATGATTGTTAGATGTCATGTGGTGTTTGCAAAACATAACTAAAACTTGCAATGGGAAAAACAATTCAGGTTATTTGTCACCTTAATTCTTGGACTATTCACGTGCATATACGCACAAATAATCAAATAGTTATGTCTAATATGCATATGAATTTAAGTGGACAAAATTAAAGAAAAAGTAAAAGTAAATAAATTTGGACTCACTCTAGTTAAAACTGAGGATAAACCGATCATAACAAAAATAAGCAGAAAAAGAATTGCACAGCATGTCTAATCTTCTATGAAGGACTATAATCAATCAACCCTAGTACATTTTTTACATGTGAGACAAAAAAGGTTTTGAAATGCAGTACCTTTGATTTCAACTTTGAGAACGTAACAAGATCTACCAATGAATTTCTTGATTTTGACTAGGGATTGCGACTCTGAGAATACAATTGGATTTTGTAACCACAAATTCTACTGGTTATCAATCTATCATTCATGTGCATATCTACACACATAATAAAATAGTTAAGTCAAATATGCACATGATATGAACATGAATTTAAGTGAAGAAGTTATTATTCAAGTTGGTTAATGTATGGATTATATTATTAATTACTGTCTTAAAATTTTAATTCTTTATTTTCAGTTTTCGTAAGTTTATTTATGGAACCGGTGTTCATAATATGGAATTTTGATTTTTTGTTATAAAAGGTATATTAGTTATAGTTGGTAGTAAGACGAAGGAATAATGTTTATGAAGCTTTTGAAAATGAAATATGAAGTTTACCACGGAAAAAAATATAAGTATTGTTGTTTGTGGAGAATGTGAGATGTGTCGCTTTGGAAAAAAATGTTTTCACAAATATATAAAAATTAATTGATATAAAGTAAATTTAGGGTTATATTGATAGTAAATAAATTTATGGTGAATGTTAATTTCACCGTATTTTAATGTTAAGTTCACCGTATACTCATCTCTATTGGTTTACAACAGAATTCGAGCCGTAGTTGACCTAATTACAGGGGTAAAGATTTAACCTTTACCCATCCTTGTTGGTATACAATAGAAGCCGAGACAAAGTTGACCTAATTCCATTACTAAGGATATGACATTTACCCATCCGTGTTAGTATGATATAATGGTTCATCCGTATGTAGTTACTTAATTTAGATCCTTAATCAATTTAAGAACTTCCTACCTCTCAATTGATCATTAGTTTTTTTTTTGTAAAAAGTGACGCAATAAGAACATGGATAGGCTCACAAATAGTTTTAATCAATATTAGAATTTTTTACTATAATTTAATAAAATAATCCCCATTGCTTTTTATTAGCTTTTTCAAATTCATCAACTAGATTATGCATGTGCATGTCTCTTTTTGTGCATAACAGTTTATTTTGCTAGTAATCGTGCATATAATTCGCGTGCACATCATGAGCTATAATGTTTGGGCATATAATGTGCAATAATTTCTAGGCATGTCACTTTTGAGCATCTCAGCATAATACGCAATATTCATCTTTTGTTTTGTTCATTGTGGTGGTTTTGTAGCTTACTTTCTTGAGTATATCTATAATGATAGTGTTTGAACTTCCATCCTTATAAGATATGTCATTTTGGGATGCTTGATTTAAGGGTATTCAACAAGGACCATTTGGTACATGTCCTCTTTGGTGTTAGCGGGCATCTCTAGCTTAAACCTTTTAATTGAGCCAAAATTCCTTCTTTTTTCTTTAATGCAGCTACCAGGTAAAAGTGTATCACTGGTGATCTCCCCCTATTATGGCTTTTGAGATTCATTTCTACTAACAGTTTCCCTATTCCTGGCTGCAGAAACCTTCAGGTCACTTATCACTAGATGGAGCACACTCTCTTCTTCTATTTTTTTAGCATTATCAGTAAATGACTTCACAAAATTTTCATGGAACCAAAAGGCATGTAATCACAATTTTTAACCCCTGCACTTGCTTCCCCAAGAGTAAGGTCCTCAATGAGTGAAGTAGTGTAGGAGTTCTCTTTGGTAAAGGCCCTCCCATCAAGCGCGCTCTGCATTGCATTTGCAGGAGAGCGATAGTATAGTGTTCTCTTAGTTCGAGGTTTAGAAGTTGTACTCTTCTGTCTACGTCCGCGGGGAGGTTTTTTCCTGAATTTAAGTTGTTCTAAAAAAATGTTGGAAATTTTTTGCGTTTAATATATAATTATGCAGAATATCGACCATTATATTGTGATGCACAAAACTTTACCCGCATAAAAATTATAGCACGAGATCTGCACAATTACTAGAAATTTGCAAAACCTAATAAAATGTAGTTGGGATTTATTGATTAAATTATTGGTCAAAATAGTAATATTCTTTTTTATTTATTAAAATAATAATGTGCTTATTATGTGCCCTTTTACAAAATAAACAAATGGCCAATTTAGAGGCAAGAAGTTCTTAAATGGATTTGAAAATGGATGAATGATTTAAATTATTTTTGGTTACTAGATTTGGGATTATTTTATATAGATATTGTAGAAATTCAAAATCTAAAATAAAATTTTGAAAAAAGGAAAGTATTCTCTTTTCTAGGGGAAAACCAAAAATAAATATATCAATATAAATGATCACATGCATGTTACATTCCATGTACAGATAAGAAAATTAATGATGAATAGAGAATAAGGAGTTTTGAGCGGTTTTTGATAATGAGAAAATTTAAATTATTTGTAGTTATTAGATTAAGGATTATTTAATATGGAGATTATGGAATTGCAAAATATCATTTTTACAGTTTAAATAAAGGGAAGTATTTTAGGTGGTGAGAGGGGGGTTGGGGAGGTGGAATCGACTATTGAAACAAACACCTTTTTAGTAAAAAATTGGAAGTTGTGTACATTGCAAAAAAATACGAAAGCTTTCATTCATCCACAACAAGTTCAGTAGGCATTTTATTGTTGCTCTATGGCATCTTTGTAATAACATGCTTACAGTGAACTTGACCACACATGTCAAAAGCAACGGTGGATAATAGTTGATTGCTTTTTCCGGATTGAGTACACACACGGAGATAGAGTAGAACTTAAATTTTCAGTCTGAATATACTCGAATCGGTGACTATCTTTATTATATGCATGATGATTGTGAGATGTCATGTGGCATTTGCACAACATGATTAAAACTTGTAATTGGAAAAACAATACATGTTATTTGTCACCTTAATTCATGCACTATTCACGTGCATATACCCACGAATAATCAAATAGTTAAGTACAATATACACAAGATATGCACATGAATTTAAGTGAAGAAAATGAAAGAAAAAGTAAAAGTAAATAAATCTAGACTCACTCCCGTTAAAATTGAGTATAAACTGATCATAACAAAAATTAGCTGAAAAGCAATTGCACAGAACGTCTCGCCCGCTACGAATCACTATAATCAACTAACCATAGTACAGTTGTTAAATGTGAGACAAAAAAGGTTTGGAAATGCAGTACCTTAGATTTCAACTTTGATAACGTAACAAGATCTGCCAATTAGTTGCTAGGTTTTGTGATATGAATCTCCTTGCAAAGATTTTGGATTGCAGAATATTGAATCTTGGTTTACACTAGGGATTTCGCCCAACCCCGTATAAATGCACAAAATGCAAGTGTCTAGCGCACAGAGTACAATCAATTCCGACTTGCTCTATGAATAGCCCGCAGGTTCAGATCACAAGGTTATTGGTACTTAATTAAGCCACAGGATTAAGCAACAATTAAAACACTCGCAAACAATGAGTTTAACTCAAAATTCTGAATTTTTGATTGATAAAAGATGGTAAAATTCTTGGCCATGCCTCTCTTTAAATAGAGGAGATTTTCGAACACAAACCCTAAATACAAATGGAATCTAAATCAACTTATGGCAGTTTTAAGAAGCTAAAACAATATCTAACTAAACTTCTAAAAATACTCTAATTTCAGCAGTGTCTAATTAGAATTAGACAATAAAAATATTACCTTATCTAATCTTACCAAGTCTAACTCTAATCAGAATGAAACTAAATATTCTAAACCCTAATGGACTGTTAATTTCAAAACAACTCTTCAAAGCCCAGATGGCCGATCTCTTTAGTCCAAAAACCTAAATTAAAATAATTTTACAGCATTTACAAAGATCACACTACCTCATTACCAAACCCAGTAGGAAAAAGAGTATAGTGTTAAGCTCCCAAAAATACTAAACTAAGAAAAATATAATAAATGATATTTTTAGCATCTAATCATTCCCTCCGTGGTTGAAAAGTTTCATCCTCAAAACAAGAATGGCCTTAAAAAATAAATGCAGATATAAACGTCTCACGCCATCTCTGCAAAGTCCTACAAATAAACGGTGACTGTACACTTACTAAGCAGTGACTGGAGTGCTGATGTGGCAGACTTCTTGAACTAGCAAGATAAAGAACTAGAGGCGATAAAATGAACAACCTCGAAAAAAACTAATCAACACACGATATATTGGTTCATCTTGCGAGATGAGAAGGATAGTCAAATGCTTGGTGTGTGTGGCGCACGCACTTCCAACGAACCCGTGCTTGAAACTCATGCTTCTGGTTACTGTCCCACGTGTGTATCACATGCGCCGAATGTTCTTCACTGTAGGACTTTCTTCTTTGCGGTGGTCATCTTCTGCGATGAACTGGGACTATGTTCTGAACTTCCCCGGTGATGAAAAGATCCTTGTTTAAGCGGCCAGAGAACTGAAATTTGGGCCGTGTCTAATTAGAATTAGACTAGAAAAATATTACCTTATCTAATCTTACTAAATCTAATTTTAATCAGAATGAAACTGAATCTTCTAACCCCTAATGGACTGTTAATTTCAAAACAACTCTTCAAAGCCCACATGGCCGAGCTCCTCAGTCCAAAAACCCAAATTAAAATAATTTTACAACATTTACAAAGATCACACTACCTCATCGCAAAATCCAGTGGGAAAAAGAGTTTAATGTTGAACTCCTAAAAATACTAAATTAAGAAAAATATAATAAATGATATTTTTAACATCTTATCATTCCCTCTATGTTCGAAAAGTTTCATCCTTGAAATGAGAATGATCTTCAAAAATACATGTAGATAAACATCCCACGTCATCCTTGCAAAGTTTTACAAATAAATGGTGAATGTACACTGACTAGGCAGTGACTAGATTGCTGATTTGGCAGACTTCTTAAACTCGCGAGATAAAGAACTAGAGGCGATAAAATGAACCAACTCACACAAAACTAATCAACACGCGATATATTGGTTCACCTTGCGAGATAATAAGGACAGTCAAATGCTGGGTGCGTGTGGTGCAAGCGCTTCCAAGGAACCCGCACGTGAAACTCATGCTTCTAGTTACTGTCCCGCGTGTGTGTGACACACGCCGAATGTTCTTCACTGTAGGACTTCCTTTTTTACTGCGGTCATCTTCTGCGATGAACTGGGACTACCTTCTGAACTTCCCCGGTAATGAGAAGATCCTTGTTGAAGCGGCCAGAGAACTGAAATGACCAACAGAATGATGACGAGATTTGGCTAGTAGACGACTACAACGGAGGAGGATTTGGTAGGAGCAACGGCGGTAAGTGGAGACGGAAAGAGCGGCAGTCAGACGGTATGAAAAATGCATGAGTTGCGGTCGAAGAAGATCTAGCGGCGAGCATATCGGTGGAGATGCTGATCGAAAAAAATTGGAGCAATGGTGGGCAACGGCTTTTGATGGTCGAAGAAGCTGAACAGCCGGGGCGATGAGTTTTTTAGTGGCGGCAGCGGAATTCTGCTTTCTGCTTCTTTTTTAAACTAAAAATATGGATATGATGGTACCAACTATTATCGATCTACGATACCAATTGATGCCGACTGATATGATAGTCAAAGAAACTTTTGCTTTGCTCTGATACCAACTGATATGAATCTCCTTGAGAAGATTCTGGATTGCGAAATATTGGATCTTTGTTTACACTCGAAATTTCACCCAACCAAGTATAAACGCACAAAATTCAAGCGTATAGCCCACAGGGTACACTCAATTCCGATTTTCTCTTTAAATAGCCCGCATGTTTAGATCACAAGGTTATTGGTACTTAATTAACCCGGGACATTAAGCAACAATGAAGAAACTTGCAAGCAATGAGTTTAACTCAAAATTCTGAATATTTGATTGACAAATATGGTATAATTCTCGGACATCCCTCTCTTTAAATAGAGGAGATTTTAGAACACAAACCCTAATTACAATGGGAATCTGAATCAACCTATCGAAGCTTTAAGAAGTTAAAACCATATCTAATTAAATTTCTAAAAATATTTTAATTTGGGCCGTGCCTAATTATAATTAGACTAGAAAAATATTATCTTATCTAATCTTACCAAATCTAATTCTAATCCGACTGAAACTGAATATTCTAAACCCTAATGAACTGTTAATTTCAAAACAACTCTTCAAAGCCCACATGGTTGAGCTCTTCAGTCCAAAAACCCAAATTAAAATAATTTTACAACATTTACAAAGATCACACTATCTCATTAAAAAGTCCTGTGGGAAAAAGAGTATAGTGTTAAGGTCGTAAAAATACTAAACTAAGAAAAATATAATAAATGATATTTTTAACATCTTATCATTCCCTCTGCGGTCGAAAAGTTTCATCCTCAAAACGAGAATGAGCTTCAAAAATAAATGTAGATCAACGTCCCACGCCATCCTTGTAAAGTCTAACAAATAAACAGTGAATGTACACTGACTAGGCAGTGACTGGAGTGCTTATCTGGCAGACTACTTGAACTCGTGAGATAAAGAACCAGAGGCGAGAAAATGAACCAACTTGAAAAAACTCATCAACACGCCAAATGTTGGGCGTGTGTGGCTCACGCGCTACCAACGAACCCGCGCATGAAACTCATGCTTCCGGTTACTGTTTCGCACGTGTATGACACGCGCCGAATTTTCTTCACTGTAAGACTTCCTTCTTCGCTATGGTCGTCTTCTGCGATAAACTGGGACTACGTTCTGAACTTCCCTGGAGATGAGAAGATCCTTGTTGAAGCAGAATGAGAACTAAAACGACCAAGTGAACAATAATGAGATCCGGTTAGTAGAAGAATTCAACAGAGGTGGATTCGGTCCAAGCAATGGTGGAAATTGGAGACAAAGAAGAGCGGCGGTCGAACGGTGAGAATAATGGCAGAGCCGCAGTCGGAGAAGATCTAGTGGAGAGCAGATCGGTGGAGATTCTAATCACACACGATTGGAGCAGCGGTGGGCAGCGGCTTCTGATGGTCAGAGAAGCTGAACAGCGGCACCGATGAGTTGTTTAGTGGCGGTGGCGGAATTCTGCTTTCTGCTTTTTTTTAATTATTTTTTTGAAAATAAAAATACATATATTAAGGTACCAACTATTATCGATCTACGATACCAATTGATTCCGACTGATATGATAGTCGCAGAAACTTTTGTTTTGCTCTGATACCAACTGATATGAATCTCCTTGTGAAGACTCTGAATTGCGGAATATTGTATCTTTGTTTACACTAGGGATTTCACCCAACCCAGTATAAACACACGAAATTCAAGCGTCTAGCTCGCAGTATACACTCAATTCCGACTTGCTCTCTAAATAGCCAGCATGTTTAGATTAAAAGGTTATTGGTACTTAATTAACTTGCAGGATTAAGAAACAATGTCGACGCTCGCAAGCAATGAGTTTAACTAAAAATTCTGAATATTTGATTAATAAAAATTTTGTAAAATTCTCGGCCATCCCTCTCTTCAAATAGAGGAGATTTTTGAACACAAACCCTAATTACATTTAGAATCTGAATCAACTTATGACAGTTTTAAGAAACTAAAACCATATCTAACTAAACTTCTGAAAATACTCTAATTTGGCCGTGTCAAATTAGAATTAGGCTAGAAAAATATTACCTTATCTAATTTTACCAAATCTAATTCTAATCAGAATATAACTGAATATTCTAAACTCTAATGGACTGTTAATTTCGAAACAACCCTTCAAAGTCCACATGGACGAGCGCTTCAGACCAAAAACCCAAATTAAAATAATTTTACAATATATACAAAGATCACACTACCTCATTAAAAAATTCAGTGGGAAAAAGAGTATAATGTTAACCTCCTAAAAATACTAAACTAAAAAAATATAATAAATGATATATTTTTCATCTTATCATTTTGACTTGGGGTTGCGACACGGAGAATACAACTCGATTTTGTAAGAAAAAATTCTATTGATTATCAATTCATCATTCACGTGCATTTGCGCATATATAATCAAATAGTTAAGTCAAATATGCACATGATGTAAACATGAATTTAAGCGAAGACGTTATTATTCAAACCGGTGTTAATAATGTGGAATTTTGAGATTGTTTATCTAAGTATCATATAATAAAAATTGTTTGCGTGGTACTGTCAACTGGTGATATTGAAGTCATTTTGACTAACATGAACCCAACTTGTCTAAAAATAACATACTAATATTATAATATGCCACTGATTTAAATTCTTTAACTAATTGAAACCCAATTTGTCTAAAACACAAGATAATAGAAATTGTTTGCTTGGTGCTGGTAACCGGGGATATTGAAGTCATTTGGACTAACCTAAACCCAAATTGTCTAAAAATAACATACTAATATTATAATATGTTACTGATTTTAATTCTTTAACTAATCTAAACTCAAGTTGTCTAAAAAAACATACTAATATTATAATATGTTTGTGATTTTAATTCTTTACTATATATAATCAATCACAACTTGTTAAAATATTCCCAAACACCATATAATAGAAATTGTTTGCTTTGTGCTATCAACCATGGATATTGAAGTCATTTTGACTAATCTAAACTCAAGTTGTCTAATATTAACATACTAATATTATAATATGTTACTGATTTTAATTCTTTGACTAGTCTAAACCCAAGTTGTCTAAAACGCCATATAATAGAAATTGTTTGCTTGGTGCTGTCAACCGGGGATATTGAAGTCATTTTGATTAACCTAAACCCATGTTGTCAAAAAATAACATACTAATATTATAATATGTTACTGATTTTAATTCTTTGACTAATCTAAACACAAATTGTTTAAAAATAACATGCTAATATTATAATATGTTACAGATTTTAATTCTTTACTATATATAATCAATCATAACTTGTTAAAATATTCTCAAACACCATAGAAATTGTTTGCTTGGTGCTGTGAACCGGGGATATTGAAGTTATTTTGATCAACCTAAACCCAAGTTGTCTAAAAATAACATACTAATATTATAATATGTTACTAATTTAATCCTTTAACTAATCTAAACCCAAATTGTTTAAAAATAACATGCGAATATTATAATAAGTTATTATTTTGATTCTTTACGATATATAATCAATAACATGTTAAAATATATAATTTAAAAAGAAATATTTAAACCCATAAATATCTCATACTATATATATGTACACACATACATATATCACTAAAAAATCCAAATAGATACATAAATTGAAATAACAAAATATTTGGATTTTTTAATACAATGATAGGGTAATTTTGATAGAAATATGTATACATATTATTTTATTTATTATACATCACGAAGTTTTATTTTAGATAGGCTAACTGTTATATGAGAATATTTTATAATTAGTGAGACTAATTAGGTCATTTGATATTTATTTTCATTTATTGAAATGAGATACACACTTATGATAACATATTTAAATGAATCTCAACATATAAATAATTAATTTTAAATTTTTTGAATGAAATATTATAAAACTAATCAGTTTTTATTGTATTCCATATTTAACGATTTAACTAAATTAATTATTTCACTTCATAACTCATATAGTTTTTATTAGATGACTAAACTTTACAATTTTAAATAAAAAAATTTCTATTTAAATGTAAGAAAAAAATGTACATCCAAATATTTCATTTAATAATATCGTGCAACACGCGATGGTACTCTACTAGTTTTTTAAAACAAGGATATTAGTTATAGTTTGTGATAAGACGAAGGAATAATGGTTTTGAAGCTATTGAAATGAAATATGTCAAGTTTACCATTGAAAAAAAGATAAGTATTGTTGTTAGGGGAGAATGTGAGATGTGTCGCTTTGGCAAAAAAACAAAAACAAAAGTTTTCACAAATATATGAAATTAATTGATATTAAATCAATTTAGGGTTATATTGATAGTAATTAAATTTGTTGTGAATTTTTATTTCACCGTATTTGAATGAGTTGCATTGATTTGAATTTATAGAATGTGCGTGGTAGATAGACATTATTCTTGACATGAGAGGGAACAATCACAATAAGCTATGCATGGCAGTCAATTTAAATCATCCATTCATGAAATTATATATATCACAAGCAAAGTCAACTATACTCTATTCTTCGACAAGCTATGCATTATATTACAAGAAACGTAGGGCATGGACTTGAAAAAGTTACGGGAAACATCCTTGGTAAGATGTGGACAAGATGGAGTGAGGTAGGCACATGATGAACATTCAATATTCATTGAAGACACCATTTTACAAAATTAATAATATCATACATTCAAATATGCTTGTTATATTCTTAGGAACATGGCTATGAGAAAAGAAGATAGCACCGTTGTTGTAAAAAAGTAGAACATGTGGAGAAGATAAAGGAATTCGAAGATCTAAGAGAAGTTGACTGAGCCAATCAACTTCAACTGAGTTTTCCAATGCGTGGTATTTGACTCACAACATTAATAGGAACAGTTGGTGATGAGATGTTATTTTTCTAATTACTTAACACAATTAATATCTATCTATAGCATGTTTTGTTTTTGGTTAATCAGATTATTAGGTGTTTTACCAAATATGGTGTTATAACCATCATGTGTGGTTATTCACCCTAATTTCCCTATTTTGTAAGCATTTAGTGTCTAGCGTGCATGGTTTACCCCAATGATTTGGTCGATTTCTATATATTTTGTGTGCTTGATTTGAGACCATCATTTGAAAAACCATTGAAAATAATGGTAGTAGATAAAGGGTCATCTGCGATATTGGTAGCAGGTAGAAGGCCACTTTGCAATATTGTAGAAGAGTGCTTTGGATAGAAGAGAACAATTACTTAGTTTTGAAGCAAGAAAGGGAACATATGCATATGGCTGGAAAAGGTCCCATGAAATGGAACGTGTAAAATTACATTGTCCTTGTACTTGGGAAATTTACATGATCTGATCCCTGGTCCCTGACTCTAACGCTGATGATCCGCATTGATTAATATTACACGGTACGTTTCCAGGGGCCCTGTCCTAGCCTGGAAGATACTTTTGAACAGAACAATCCATGCCATGTAGTACTGTTCATGCCGTATGAATATGTTTCTTTCTTGATTCAAAACTTGGTCATTTCTTTTTTTTCTCTTCTATCCAATTGTAGTCGGGACACAATTGACTTAATTGCATGAATAATATTTTACCTATACTCATCCATGTTGGTTTACTACAGAATTTGAGTTGTGGTTGACCTAATTACATGGGTAAAGATTTAACCTTTATCCATCCTTGTTGGTGTACAATAGTGGCCGAGACAAAGTTGACCTAATTACATTACTAAGTATACGACATTTACACATCCGTGTTGGTATGCAATAACGGTTGAGCCGTATGTAGTTACTTAATTTGGATCCTTACTCATTTTAACAACTTCCTACCTCTCAACTGATCATTAGTTTTTTTTGTAAAAGATGACATAATAGAACATGAATAGGTTCACAAATAGTGTTAATGAAAATTAGTATTTTTTAACAATAATTTAATGATATAATCCCCATTTCTTTGTATTAGCTTTTTCAAATTAATCAACTAGATTATTCACGTGCATGTTTCTTTTTGTGCATATTAGTTTTTTATTCTAGTAATCGTGCATATAATTCGCGTGCATATCACGTGCTATAATTTCTAGGCATATAATGTGCAATTATTTCTAGGCATATCACTTTTTGAGCATCTCAGCATAATTTGCAATATTCATCTTTTGTTTTGTTCTTTGTGCTGGTTTTGTAGCTTAATTTCCTAAGTATATCTATGATGATAGTCTTGGAACTTCCATCCTTGTAAGAGATGTCATTTTGGGCGCTTGATTTAAGGGCATCCCAAAAGGATCACATTGCGCTAATATCTCTTGCATGTCCTCTTTAGTGGTAGCAGGTGTCTCTAGCTTAAACCTTTTAACGGAGCCAAAATTCCTTCTTTTTGCGCTGGTAATCTCCTCATATGCTGGCTGTTGAGATTCATTTCAGCTAACAGCTTCCCTATTCATAGTTGATGAAAACTTCTGGTCACTTATTCGTTGATGGAACTCACTATCTTCTTCAATTTTTTCATCATTATTAGTAAATGACTTCACAAAATTTTCATTCAACCAAAAGTCATGTAATCAAAACTTTCAACCCCTATACTTGCTTCCCCATGAGTAAGGTCCTCAATGAGTGAAGTAGTGTAGGAGTTCTCTTTGGTAAGGGCCCTGCCACCTGGCACGCCCTTTTTTGGCCTTTTAAGGCCAAAACTCATCTACTATATATAGGAGTTTCATCCAATCAACCATCTAGTTAAATTCCAGGTAAGTCAGTTTCTACTTCATCAAATACGGTTTCTTCAAACACTCCTACATGTTTTCATTGCAATGAACAAGGACATGTTCGCGATAACTGTCCCCATGAACAAATTATGACAACAATAGGGGAGGAGGAAGATGGTGATATGCCTGCACGGTATGACAGCGAGGAAGAACAAGTAGATGAAGAAGTCATCATTGATGATAGAGAAATTGCCTAAATTACTACCCCACAAGGAGCAAGTGATTTCGACAAAAAGACATTAAATGTCGACGTACTCAAGTCCCATGTCGACATAAAGGCAGGTAAGACAGGTAAGTTGCAGAATGATTATGAAAAGTCGCATAAAGTCTTGTCTTCACATCTTAGTCATTTATCTTCTATTTATATGACGAGGCATGAACAATCTATTGACTTTGGTAAATCGTTTTATGCTTCAATAAAAGATGTGAATCATGCTTTGACTAATCATTCTTTTGTTTTATATTGTGCTTTAAAGAAAGTTACTATGCCAAAGAAGATATTTCTGTAAATATGCTTTCACGGTTTGTGAAGTTGTTACAGGTATTCGAGGATGTTTTTCTAGGTTATATGATTCACGTTTCAAGGACGAAACTTCTCAACCCTGGAGGGAATGATACAAATATCAAAGGGATATAAATAAGGTGCATGTGAATGTACGACATTGTCATTGGAGTAAATTTATAATTTCAATCATGAATGCGTCGAAGGAGTACATGTTGTGCATGAAGAACATCCCCAAAAAACACTTGACTATCATTCCAGGAAAGCCTAAAAGACTTTGGTCAGGAATACACAATACTCTTTTTCCCACTAGGTTTTTTAGTGAGGTTGTGTAATTTTAACGTAAAGCCAAGTAAGAGATGTAGAAAACCAAAATCATATTGATATACCTCCTCGTTTCATGAATCCCAGAAGAAAGAAGCAAGGAATTATAAATTTATAAATTCTAACATTTGGTAGATTGTGTGGAGAATATTAACTAACTATTAGTTAGTTAGTTGGTTGGTTAGTTAATTAGTTAGCTAATTTGTTAAATTTTCGGCCATGGAATTTTAATTTCAGCCGAGATTTATTTCTGTTAGGATTAGATTAGGACATTTAATTGTAGTTATTTTAGGACAAGAACATAAAAAGATTAACATCTGAAAACTTCCTGCCTCTCTCTCTAACAGTAAATGCTCCTGCTTCTCTCTTCGTTTCTGAATAACCAAATAGGCCCAAATCACTGTATAACG
>JAULKM010132339.1:0-19303 GCA_032355605.1 Rubia tinctorum
GTCGAAGGGTTTGTGTCGGAACACAAAAACAATAATGGGGCGGGATTTTTGGTTCTAAGCCTTTGTAAGACATCAAGTCGAATATATATATATATATATGTACCATGTTTACAATTAATATATATATATATATATATATATCACATGTGATGGTGGGGGGGGGGGGGGTTTCGAAAGACCCCTACATGTTTATTAATTTGAAGAAAAAAAGGTACAAGAAGAGGAGGACTTAATGGCCTTACCTCAAAAATATGTTTTTTGCGATTCCAATACATAAGACCTATCTAATCTAAGGAATCATAGAAAACTAACATCTAGACAATAATACGTGGAATAATACATGATAAGGATCTTATAAATGATCAGTTTAAGAGAGATACATAAGAGAAAAGGCATATCTACTCCTAGTATAAGGAAAACTAATCTCGTCAAGTCTAATCTGGCCTTGTATTTCTTGAGGTAGCTCTGCAAAATGAAAAACGTTATTTACCTGTGTAAGTGAAGAAATCTTTGCTAAGGAATCTGCAACTTTGTTGGCTTCATGACATGTGTGAGATATTGAGCAGTCATTCTTCTCCATCAACTTCCATATTTTGCGCACGACTTCAATACAGATCCATGGTATCTTCCATTCTCTTCCCGGCACTTTAACTTGAATGAGAGAGTTGGATTCTATAAGAAGCTTGTAAATTCCTTGAATCTCTACCATTTTTAGTCCTTGATACACAACCTGTGCTTCAGCTTCTATAATGGTGCATTTGGGCAAAGACTTGGCAGCAGAAAGCAGGTGTATTCCTGTTTCATCTCTCAAGATCCAGCCTATACCTGAATTACCATCACTCAGAACAGAGCCATCAGTATTAAGTATGATACAATCTGAAAGATACCAGGATACAGCCACTGGTACCTTCACACTTTTAATATTCCTACTAATGATCAGTTTGGGATAAGAAGAATCCAAGTTTTAGATAGCCTTAAACTTGTGAGCTAGCAAGATATCATTGATGATATTCAATATGTGGACTGAAACTCTCCTAAAAGTAGGAGTATACCCTTAAATAAAAATTTGTTTCTAGCACACCATATAACCATGATATAATGCAAGGTGTAGATCTAATAATATATGCAGCTTCTTTATTTTTAACATCCAATGTCCAATAATGAAATAATCTGTTCCTAAGAAGAGTGTGATCTATACTCTGATATGTAGAGTTTATCAATCAGAGACCAAACTCTTTTTTAGAAAGGACGTGATCTAAAACATGATGGATATCATCTGTATTATTACTGCAAAAACGGAATCTTGATGGTAAATGGAGTTAAAAATTCTCTAAAACATCTGGCATAGAAATGAGCCTATTTAATAATCTCTAATTCCATAAATATGAAAGAAGGTATCGTTATTTTTCTATACCTTAACAGCTCATATGCAGACTTTATGGTGAAATGTCCTTGTTCTGTGCTTTTCCATATTAGTGTAACTTTAGGATTTGAAAAAAAATATGGTGCTCAGATTCCAGGACTTTCATAATTGAGTCAGGGAACTTGCTTTGGAAGATAGAAAGATAGTGGTCCTGATTAGGAGTGGGCAAAAAACCAAAAACCGAATTATCCAAATTTGAATAACCCGAACCAAATTTAATATATGCGTTTTGGATATTCGAATTTAATAAATAGAATTCTGAATATGGTTTTTGGATTGGTTTTGGATATCAAAACTCAAACCCAAACCGAATTCTGAATTGTAATTAATTAAATAAATTATATATATATATATATATGATAACTAAATTTATAAATAAATTAAATATATGTTTATATATGATATTTAAATTTAAAAATAACAAATTTAAATTTAAATAAATTTAAGTTGGAGGGCCAATCTTTATATTAAAAAATTCATCCACAAACTCTAAAACCTAAGTAAGTTTGGGGAAATAAGTAATTAACACAAGTTACCCTAAGTAAATTTGTGGAGTGCTTGAAGGTGAATGTGAATGTGAATGTGGAGTGATTGAAGGCTTGAAGAATGTCAGGGTCTTGAAGATGAATATTAAAACGAACCATTTTTTCTTAAATCTTAAATGTAATGTTAAAATTGTTATGGTTGAATTTGTATTGTACTTGTTAAATTTTTATTTTAAAATTTTGATTTTGATGATTTAGAAATTAGGTTACATATTTTTATTTAATTTTGAATTAAGTTACTTAAGATTTTAGTCATTATTTTTTAAAAAAATAACACTCCATTCGGTTTATTCGGGTTGAATTCGGTTTCAAACCGAAATTGAATTCCGAGTTTGGTTAGGATAATTTGGGTTATTCGGGTCGGTTTCAGTTTTGGGCTTTTTAGGGATAAAACCGAATAATCTGAATCGAATAAACCGAAAACCAATTAAACCGACCCGACGCCCACCCCTAGTTTTGATCAGACAAAACAATCTACAATAGATAGATCTGGCTATATTAGATCAATTTTTTATGTCCAAAACTGAGAAAGAAGCCCAGTTTTGTTCAGTTTGCATACCAAAAAGAGGATTCTCCAGTACCTACCTGAACAAAAGAGTTTTTGATTGTTATTTCTTGGATTTCCATAATTCTTTTCCAAGATTTTGATTTTTTTTGTTGTTTGGGGTGGACCACATGAATTGTCACCGAAGTGATTTTCCTTGTTGTAGTTTCCACCATAATTTTAAGGAAAAACTATTTGTCATTGTATTTAGATCTTTTAAGTTAAGTCCATTTTCATCTTTGGGTAGAATTAGTTGATTTTACCTTCTCCAAATTTTCCTTTTGTTATTGATTGAATCTTGACTGTACCACGGAAATTTGGCAAACATTTTATGAAGCTTTTCAATTATGTGTTGGGTAGATTTTAATACAGTAAGAATGTGTAGGGGAATTGTAGAGAGAATGTGTTTTATTAATGTTAGTCTTCCAGTTTGAGTTAGTTTCTTGTTTAGCCAAGAGTAGATTTTAAAGTTGATTGAGTCTAAGAGATTTTGGTAGTAAATTAAAGTTCTTATTTCTACCTGACGGAGATGCCAAGACGACTACCAACATCAATGAAGACATTTCACGACTTAATCAAACAATCAAGGTTATGTTCGGGATCCTCTAAGCGACATAGCTAGACCGATGACAATGTTAAGAATGAAACTTAGAAATGCGGCATTGAATGTTTTGATTGATCAACTTCATGATGAAGAACTCAAAAATAAATCGGTTAGGGCTTGGATTAATTATTCACCCTTGTCAATTAACTGAAGATATTGTGAAGAATACTATACTCCTTTTTGCCACTGGGTTTTTAAAGAGGTAGTGTGATCTTTGTAAACTATTGTAACATTATTTTATTTTGGTCTGTAGCTCGGCCATGTGGGCTTTTTGAAGGGCTATTTTCAAAAAATTCAGCCCAGTATTTTCGACCCAATCCATCAGGGATTCGAAAATATTGAGTTTTATTCTGATTAGACTTAGATTTGGTAATATTAGATAAGGTAATATTATTCAAGGTTGCTTGGAGAAGAATCCGGGTAGATTGCCATTTATTTTTAGGAGATTTAGTTAGGTGTGATTTTAGGTTTTTAAAGTTGCCATAAGTCGATTTATCTTCTAATTGTAATTAGGGTTATTGGGCGAGATATATCCCTATAAATAGAGAGGTATGGCCGAGACTCTCCTCACCTTTTTATCAATCATATATTTAGAATTTTGAGATCATTCTCTGTGCTTGCGAGCTATATTTATTGTTGTTTAATCCTGCGGGTTAATTAAGTGTCAATACCTTTGATTTTTGAACTAATCATGTGGGCTAGTTAGTTTCATAAATCTCGAGTTATTCAAGATCTCGGAGGCTAGTTTTGATCAGTTTGTGCGGCTATACTAGGGTTTTCAAAATCTCTCGTTTAGTCAAAAATCTAAAATTTCACAATGCAGAGTGTTCGGAAGGAAATTCATATCACTACCTGTGAAGATTATGCAACCCAAGTACTTAAAAGGAAATGATCCTGAGATCATATTTGTTTTCTTTTTTATTTTTGCTTCCAGTTTTGGATTAGCAAGTTTAGAGAGGTAGTAAGATGATTTTTTAAGTTGATTTTTTTACCGGAAGCTTTCTCATTAATTTTTGGGAATCCCATTAGTTTTTTAATTTTAGATTTTGAACATTTCATGAATATTACAGTATAATCTGCAAAGGATAAATGAGATACTAGATTCATTGGCTTTGGGAGTTTTTAGTAACCAATGTTAGCATATTGAAACAAGAAGTTAATTTTCCTGGAGAAAGCTCCAGCCATTAAAATAAAAAAAAGCATAGGAGACAGGGGATCTCCATGCATTAAACCCTTTGTTGCTTTTAAAAAACCAAAGCTTTCTCCATTGATCAAGACTGAGAAAAAACCAGCTTTAAGGTTTCCAATTATTATCTAGTTCAAATGATAAGATAATCCCATTTTTGTCAAGAGTTTAGAAAGAAAACTCCAAGAAATCCTGTCAAATGCCTTTATCATGTCTAATTTGATGATCATATTAATTCCAGGTTGTTTGGAATGAATATAATTGCACATCTCTTGCATGACCAAGACATTGTCAGACAGTTCTCTTTCAGAAACAAAAGTTGTTTGTTCTGAAGAGATTATATCTTTTAGTATTGGTTTTAATCTATATGAAATTAATTTAGTTAAAAGTTTGTTTATAAAGTTAGATGAACTTATTAGTCTAAAATATTTGGAATAGATGAGAGATTAAGAAAGTCATTGATTGCTTCCATTAAGTCATCTTTTATTATAGACCAACAATGTTTGCCGAAGGTACCAGAGAAGCCATCCAGACTAGGAGTTGATTCACTATCCATTTCTTTCAAAATTAGTGAAATTTCATCCATGTTTGTTGTCTTTATTAAGTTCTAATTTATGGATTCTATAATAAGAGAAGGAATATTTTCTAGCAGAACTGCAGTGTTAATGCCTGAATGATCCTGGTTGTCTTCTTGAAGTAGCTCAGAGTAAAACCTTACTACCTCATTTCCTATTAAGTTCTGATCATAAAACCAGTTACCACTTCCATTTTTTATTGAAGAGATGGTTTGCTTTTGTGTAATCTTAAATTATTATACATTATATATAAGAATTAGGGATAAGGGTGATACTGGAAAGGTTACCTTCTTATTCCTCTTGTTTGTATTGCACGTTTATAGGTGTTATTGAAATATATGAAACAAACCATAAGTTTGTTGATAAATTTACTATTTGGTATGACCGGTTAGGCCATCTCGATTGTATAATGATGTGTAGAATAATAGAGAATTCACAAGGTTGTAGTTTGAAGAAACAAAATATTCTCCAATCTAGTGAATTCTCGTGTACTACTTGTTCTCTAGGAAGTTAATTGTGAGGTCACCACCAGTGAAAATTCATATTGAATCTCCTGCATTTTCGGAACACATACATGGTGATATATGTGGGCTTATTTACCCACCGTGTGATCCATTGTGGTCTTCATTATCTTAATGACGCGTCAATGAAATGGCCACGTGTCTGCTTATTATCCACCCACAATCTAGCATTTGTGAAATTACTTGCAGAGATAATTCAGTTACGTGCGCATTTTCATGCTCACGATATAAAGATAATTCATCTTGATTATGCTGGTGAGTTTATATCCCAATATTTTTTTTATTGTATGTTAATTTGGATTAGTGTTGAACATTTTGTAGCTCATGTTCATACACAGAACGGTCTAACTGAATAGTTCATTAAATGCCTTCAATTAATTGTGCAATGTTGTTGAGAACTAAACTCCATGTGTCAGTTTTGGGCCATCCTATATTGTATGCAGTGACACTAGTCTGCATCATGCCAACAAATTATAATTAAGTTATTCCACCATTAAATGGGTTTTAGTTAGGAACCAAACATATCACATCTTAGAATTTTTGGATGTGTGGCATATGTACCAGTTGCTCCACAACAACAAACAAAGATGGGGACTAAGAGAATGCTAGGAATATATGTTAGGTACAAATCTCCGTCAAATATTAAATATCTTGAACCAACAACGTGGCATTTATTTCTTGCTCATTTTGAATGAGTTATCTCTTTCTCATTTTGATCCTCGTACAAAAAAAATATATAAACTAGAAGTTTAAAAGATAATTTATTTGCAAAAATAAGCAAATCAATTGCCAAATTCTTTAACTAACCTAAAATGTGTGACAAAATCACACGTGTCGGCTGTTAATGCTCCTATCAAACTTGATGAACTATGAAGGATAAACTACCATTGAAAATTAGATAAATATAATGCACAATTGAAAAAAGGTAGGTCAATTGGTTCCAAAGACAAAAATTCCCGTAAGCAAAAAGGAGAAAAACATTGCAGATGCCAAAAATGAGGTAAAAATTTCTGAAGAATTTTCTAGGATTCCAGAAATTTCTTTAATATGACTAAAAAAACTTCCAAAAGAAGTTGAGGACCCCAAAATATAGATAATGAAGAGCTCAGGATTAACTATGTCATTTCGAATGTAAAATGGCACCAATACAAATTCAACATCGACAATAAATTTATATATGCTGCAGTATGTGCCATAGTGAATGAAAACGAGGATCATGAGTCAATGTTTGTTAAAGAATACAAGCGTAGAAATGATTGTCCAAAATGGAAAGAAGCAATCCAACTAAAATTGGATTCCTTAGGAAAACGACAAGTCTTCTGAAAAATATCACGTAAACCTGAAGATGTGCGGCATGTGGATTATAAATGGGCCTTTGTAAAAAAGTGAAATGAGAATGATGAATTCATGTGCTATAAGGCATGACTTATCTCACAAAATTTTACCTAGATACGAGGTATTGATTATGAGGATACATATTCTCCCATCATGGATGCAATTACTTCACGTTATTTGCTTAACCTGACAGCAAATAAATCTCTGGAAATGCATTTAATGGATGTAGAAAATAAATCACTTGATAATGATATTTATATGAAAATTTTGGAAAGATTGCCATTGCCTAAAAAATGTAATTTCGATTCTCGATAAATTAAATTGATCAATTTGGGTCAATCTTCATATGGGCTTAAATAAGCCAGACGCATGTGGTATAATTTCCTTGATGAATATATAATGAAACATGGTAATCCAAATGACCCGGTCTGCCTACTGTATTCCTAAAATGACAGGGGGAAGAATTTGTTATTATCGGAGTCAATGTTAATAACCTGAATATGATTGCAAATTTGAAGAGTATTAAAAGGCTATTGAATATTTGCAAATATAATTTGAAGTGAAACATTTAGGAAGACAGTTTGGTCTTGGGTTACAAATTGAACATTTTGAAAATGGTTTTTTTCTGAACTGACCCTCTTACACCGCTAAAGTGCTAAACCGGTTTTATATGGATAAAACACACCCCTTAAGCAAGCCGATGTTTGTGAGATCACTCTATCTAAAAAATTATCCATTTTTACCTCGTGAAAAAGATGAACTACTTGATCTTGAAGTACCACATTTCAACGCTATTGAGGCTTTGATGTATTTGCCAAGCCATACTTGTCTTGATATAGTTTTTGTAGTAAATTTATTAGTGAGATATACTTCTTTTCCCACATAGAGAAATCAAAAATTGTATTATACAAATAATTGGATACCTTCAGGGTAAGATTGACTTGGGCTTTATTACCTTAAATCACTCGATAGTGATCTTGTGTGTTATGTAAGTGTCGGATAATTATATGATCCCCAGCAAACTCGATCGCAGACAAGCTATATATTTACATGTGCAGGCACAACTATTTCACGGTGTTCCATGAAGCAAACAATGGCCGCCACTTCTTCCAACCATGATGAAATATAGGCGATTCATGAAGCCATTCGAGAATGTGTTTGGTTAAAATTTGTAATTCACCATATTCGATGAACTCGTGGTTTAAAATTGGACATAACAGTTCCCACCACTTTGTTTGAAGACATCATCGCTTGTATTGTTAAATTGAAGGAATGATTCATCAAACGAGGTAGAAAGAAAAAACCATTTCTCCAAAATTCTTTTTCACTCACGATCTACCAAAGAAAAGTGAAGTTTGTTTTCAGTAAATTCATTCCATTGATAGTGTGGTTGATTTCTTTACCGAATCACTACTACTGATATCAACTTTTGAAAAGCTAGTGCACATGGTTGAAATGCAACGACTGAGAAATATGAAATGATGTGATCAAGGGGGAGATATACATTGTGCTCTTTTTTCCCCGTAACCATGGTTTTTCCACTCAGTTTTCCTGGTAAGGTTTTTAACAAGGCAATGTGCTCCAATGAAAAATGTACTCCTTTTTCCTTCACTAGTTTTTTCCCCACACTAGTAAGATTTTAACTAATGCATGCATATCTTATTCATGTGCCGAAGTTTTAATTCCCTTAGAAACATAGCGGACATTCACACATGCATTAATACATGCATTTGATGTTGTATAACGCTACACTTGAATATCCATTCCTGGAATATTTGACCCTCAGTTAGTTTATGATTTTCTCAAAAAAAATTCCCCCAAACGACGTGGGCTCCACGCTTTATCCTTTGATGAAACATGACAACAACCAAAAATTTGCTACTGTATCAGAGTTTTAATTTAATAGTTTTAAATAACTGCATGTTCACTCCCCTAACTTTTCTTCATTAAAAAAATTCCATCCGACTAAGATTTATATTAATTACAAAGTGACCCCTTTATAATGGTTAGACGGTATAAAACAAGACTTTATGTTATTATTTTCTCTCCCCGCTCCAAATTGCATCCTAATTATCTTTTTCTTTAAAATTGATTAATCAACATAAAATTTTATTTTATACTATGTAACTGTTAGACAAGGTCGCTCTATAATTAATATAAGTTCTTAATGGGATGGGTTTTTTATATAATAGGAAGAAGAAAAAAATTAGGGGAGCGAACATGCAACCGCCACTTTGCCTCTCGCCCTCTCTTTTTATCTCCTTTCTCACTTTATCTCTTTCCCTCTAATTTTGCAAGAAGTCCTTCATAATATCTATGCTCCTTTGTGATTCTCGCCTGCCATGGTAATTTACTTGTTGTTTAGATTTATTTGATTTTCATTTTGGAATCTCATTTTTCGTTATTCTAGTTTCTAATGCCTCGTAATGTGGTTCTTTGTAATTGTTGAAAATGAAACAAAATTTATTTTCCCATTTTTCTGCATGTTTTTTTTGCTATATATGGTGGTGCTATAGTGTTTTAGGTGATTTTTTTTATACATTTTAGTTGATGTTTACGTGTATATAAGTCTTGTTGATGTTACTATTTTTCTTGATGATTACAAGTAGTGTGTTAAGTTTTATTGTTGTTTCAAATTTTGACTGTTAAGTAGAGTTTTGAAGATTTATCAGAGTCAAATTTTTGTACGCTATTATATTGAAATCATTGATGATTTGTACTTTTTAACTAATGTTTATGTGTTTATTATCAATTCTATTAATGTTTATGCATTCCAATTAATATTTATGTGTAAATATAGATTTTGTTGATACTTATGCATATCTAGTTGATATTGTCTAATTATCTATTGAGTTTTCTCATTTTTTAAATTTTTACTACTGAGTACATATGATATTAATTGTGTCGTTTTACTTATTTAAGAGTCAGGAAGGTTTCATATTTTGTGTTGATATTTCAGATTCAGAGAAGTATCTAATAATGATGGTGTTTCACATTGTGCTCATTCGATCTTTTAAGGCTGAATCAATGGTGTTGCAAGGTGGTCGATGGAAGTTGGATGAAGTTCAAAGGATGGGAAATGTCAAGCGTGTGAAGACAAAATTGTTTGATATAAGTGTTTGTCAGAGTTCTGTAATGTATGTTATGGTTTAGATGAATTGAATATTTTTTACCATTATGTTTTGGTATTAAATGTCATTCTACATTTTTTTAACCTGGTGATTCCATAAATTCTATTCAATTTCCTACTTATATTTGTCAGATTTGTTGGTAAAATAAATGGCGTAGAAGTATTTGTTTTTCAAAATATAAGTTGTGTTTTTTTCAATTTTTTGGGTGACGTTCTATGTGTTTCGAGTAGAGTTTTACATGGATTCTATTGAGAATTTTTCTTTGCCTAGAGAGAAATTGGAGGATGAAGCAAAAATAATATTAATTTTTTTAAAAGTTTTTTTGTGGCAGAGAGACCACTATAATTTTGATTTTTAAAAAAAATTAATCATGAAATTTAAAAAACTATAAAAGACCCCAAAACCTGAAGAAAGAAGGAATAAGTATTTATTATGTTTATAAACTTTTTTTTTGCAAATTGATCCTTGTCGTTTTTTGAAACATTAAAACTTTAATCTCCAAAATAAAATAATTACAAAAAATACCCATATTTATTCATCACTTGTGTAATTATATTTTAATCCCTAAACTAACCGCTGGACAGTGTAACAAGAGGCTTCTTCATTAATCAAATATATATTATTATAATGTTAATTTTTTATTCGTTTTACCATAAAATATTTTTTTATACTATACTAATGATCAAACATAGTTACCGTAAGACACACAACTTTTCCGGCGAATGTATCTAGGTCAACTCTCTGGTCATGGCAATCAGCGGGTTACAGTGTCCTGCGGCTCACGCTGCGTATTACATGTGCACGTCTTCTACTTTCTCGGTAGGCTACAGGCTTTTCCCTGTCAGGGCGACAAGATCCGAGGCCGCCACTCACTGAGTTAGATCTGCAACTCACGGTGGGTCACTGTGGAGAATCTAACAGGTGGATCATGAACGGGTCATGGTTGGGTCAAGGCAGGTCTCACAATGTTGAGTCAGGGTAGGTCACGATGATCACGAAGAGTTATGAGCTAGATTCTTATACACACTTATTTGTGGCAACATTAATGCGACAACGTATGTCATTTCTGATATTTTAATGATGTTACGTTGTCGTTACCACTAGTTATACCTTCAATTTACAAATGGAGGGAGCGAAAAACTCCTCTCAAATCTAGTTTCCGAAAACTAGATCATGGTAAACGGAGGGGACTGCTCCTTTTATTTTAATTCTTTTTTTCGAAAGTGGGATGCTTTAATTCTGTTTTTTTCTTATCTTTCCTTCATTTAGTTTTCTCCTGGTTTAATTTTTTACCTACTCATAAAATGAAAATTGGTTTTTTTGTCTAAAATATTATATGTAACTGTCTATGTTAATCTAGATTTTTTGCGACTTTATATCTGGAAAAAAAATGTTTGGTTTTTGATATGTTGTCCAAGAACGATTTAGGAGAAATTGAAATTGAAGTCATTTAACTAACAGAATTACAACATTACTAGTCTGAGGATTCAGTTAAATTAGTAGGTCTCGACCCGTGTGAATGTTTGAGTCTTGTGAGATCGATTTCTCGATCAAACATGTCTTTAGACCGTTTATTCATATATCCTACAAGTCCGAATTATAGGGAGTTCATACACATAACATTAATCCAATACTCTTACGGAAAACATTTTGACAACCAAAATTGACTAGATTTACTCTACTAATTTAGTTAAAGGAGTTTACATGTTAAATGGAGAGTGGCCATATTTTTAGTAGAGGTGATTTAATTGTCTCGATTTTAGGGAATTATTTTGTTAATAATGACGGTGTATATGGACCAAAATCTATGTTGATGGCATATCTCTAGATTAATGCCAGGACTGATATTTCAAACCGTGATCAGTTTGGGTTGGAGCACTAACTTTCAACTGGTGGATTTTGATTGGTGAGTTTGGATCGAACTTGCGGCAAGATTCCATAGTAGATGACCATTATATTATGTCATAGACCACTTATGTTGCCACATAGGCTTTTGACTTGAAAAAATTAAACATGTTAATAATGGTAAGACGGGATAATACTACGTTGACTCCTGTGTAAATTATCTTTTGAAGATCACATCCATTGTAATCGCACTTTGTGTAAATCTGAATCTAAAAGAGTATGGATGTGAACTCTATATAATAGTCTACTAGTAAAAAAAAAATTTTTTGAAAACTTAAATTTTATTTTAAGGAGAACCATAGATTATTTAATATACACTAGCACAAGTACTTAAAAGTGGAAGAGATGCGTTGCGTTTCATTCTATCGTACAATCGTACTAGTGATTCCAGGCGTTATACCACCAAAATCTCAGAGTTGACTAAAAATATGCCAAAAGCATGAATCATTTAATAAATACTCCTAACGAGTTTGCATCTTTGTAGTGCTAAGCATTGCCACAAAACTATTTTTAAAAAGAGAAAAACAAACTATTAGTTAGGTACTTAGACTATTCTCGGTCACATACACATCGAGATTCGAAAGTGACCCGGCAAAGGCTAAATTCCAGCAACAACGTACAAATATTTAAATATTAATCTTCATACGGTAAAATTTCTTTAAAAATATATGTTATATGTTATGATAAATTCAATAACATATAATATAATCATACATACATAATAATTTAATTTAATAGTTGAAATTGATTCATTTTGACTTTCAAAATTCAAAATATGCAAGTGGGTCTACAGCACAAGGCCACAAATATTTTGGGCCCCCAAGTTTTTACGTTTAATTATATAAAATATTTTTATTTGTATTTTTTTTCAATACCTACCTTCTAAATCTTAACTCTTCCTTAATTCTTCTTTTTTATTTATAATTTATTTTTTTATTTTCTCAATAAACTCTCCTAAAATACTATATTTTTCTAAAATTTCAACAACAACAATTTTAAAATACAAAGTATTGTTTTAGATCGACTAACGGTTAGACAAGTCATTTTATAATTGATGTAATTAATGTGCTGATTTGCTGTTTATTTTTATTTATTGCAACGAGATTCTTATAATTTAAAAAAATAAAAAAATGTATTGCAATATATAAATAATCATGCTTTGACCAAAACGAGTTATTTTTTATGATTGATCTAACCGTTAGTCGATCTAACAAAAAACTTTCTCATTTTAAAATGATAAAATATATTAATTTTTTTATGTTTATGATTCAATTGATATATTTAATATGTGTATGTTTTTTAAATTCTATTTCTAATACCTATATTTTATTTAGAAAATCCTTAACATGATAACTATATTTTTATATTTAATAATTACTCCCTCTGTCACATTTCAAATTGCAATTTAACTATTCATTTGGTCAATTTTTTAACTTTGACTATAAAATTGAATTAGTATACTCAATAAATCTTATTGAGTAATACCTTATAAGATTCTTTGTAACATATATTTTGAAAATATTATTTTTTCACGAGTTTTAATTTTCCCTAATAAAATATAGAGTTAAGTGCAAAAATTACTGTCTTTAGGCTGAAAGTGTCAATATAACCCTGCAATCTCAAAAGGTAACAAAATAACATTTGACCATGTTAACTTTTTAGTCAACCAATTTACTGCCTGATTTTATGGAAAATACCATTTTACCATTATTATAAAAAAGGAAAAATAAACCTCAAGATAACTAAACTGCCTTCATTTCCTTCTCTTTTTCGCCCCTTTGTCACCGATTTCAAGTACCAAAATTGTGTGTTGAAATTAGGATTTCCCTTTGGCAGGTGAAATTGCAAGCACCCTAGCCCCACCGTCGTCGATTTCCTTTTCTTTCTCCTGATTTCACCTGTCATCCACCACTCAATGTGTCATTTTATTCTTTGTCCTCTCGGTTTTTTCTTGTGTGGAAACCCCTCTTGACACCGATGTTAAGGCTGAGCTAGGGTTTGCGGTGAGCGGCAATGTGGCTGAGCTAAGGTTACATGGGAGACGAGGGTGGCGGTTATGGTGACGAGCGGGAGTGGCAAGGAGGTTGTGGAGGTGGCGACGGCGAGGACGAAAGGGGGTGGCGGAGGTGGCGACGGCGAGGAGATGGTGGAGGTGGCCTTGTCGGCGCCGAGAATGGGTGGCGGAGGTGGCAGAGGTGGTGGAAGTGCCAAAAGTGGCTGAGGTGGAGCCAAGAAGGGGGTGGTGAAGTGGTGGTGGAGGTGACGGAGGTGGAGCCGAGAAGGGGTGGCGGAGGTGGCAATGGCAAGGAGGTGGCCATTCCGGTGCTGAGAAGAGGTGGTGAAGGTGGTGGTAAAGGTGGCCTTGTCGGCGCCGAGAAGGGGTGGCGGAGGTGGTAACGACGAGGTGGTGGAGGTGCTGGCGGCAGAGTTTTCTGGTGGTGGAGAGGAAGAACATGTGGAGGAGGTGGTGACTGGTGGTTGCTAGGGTATAGTGGAAATAAAGTTTTTAGCTTCTATATCAACGGTAATTTAGTCATTTCACTATTTTATCATTGTTGGAATTGAGAGAGTCAACCCCGAAAATAGGGACTTTGAGTGTATTGGCTCAAATCTTTCGAAAGTTAGAGTTAGATTGGCACATACAATAATTAGTTAAGGTTAAATTGGAAATTTCTGAGATTGCAAGGTTATATTTGCACTTTCAACCTAAAGTTAAGGTTATAAATGTAAATAACCCAAAAAGATATTAGGGATCAAATATTTTTTGAGTCAACTGATAAAAGTCAAAATGTGCAGTTTGAAATGAGACCGAGAGAGTATATTTGACTTTTTTTAATGGTCTTATTTTTATACTTAACATTCGAGCCTCTAAATTATGAGAGACTATACTAATCAAATCATGCAATCTAAAGTATGTTAAAAACTACTCTATGTCCCAACTGTATTTGCACATCAATCATTATCACATTGTTCAAAAAACATGTTTGAGCATTAATATATTTACATACGTATAATAACGTCAAATAAAAAGTTAATATTTTGAAACTAGAGAAAAGTGTGTTTTTAACCCTATGTTTTGGTAGAAAGTGCAGAAATGATCTTGTAAAATCTGAAAGTGCAAAAATAACTCTGCATATGGTTGACCGAAATGTCAACCGCCAAATTGGCCGAAAATAGGTGAAATGATCATTATACCCCTGATTTAAAAAAATTTAAAAATAAGAAAATCTCTTTCTTCATCCCCGTCCCTTCAAATCCGCCGTCGTCCCTTTCTTCATTCAAGTCCGCCGTCGTCCCTTTCTTCTCGAATTAATACACCCAAATTTATCGTCCCTCATATTCACTGTCGTCCCCATCTTTCCACCACCACCGTGTCCCCGTCCCTTTCTTTCCACCACCACCACCACCTTGTCAAATTCGTCGTCGTCCCTTTCATCTCTGTCCATTTCTTCATTCCTTTCTTCTTGATTAATGCACCCAAATCCGTCGGCGATGCAGGTTCTTCGAGTTTGATCTGTTTTTCGAGTGGATTCTAGTGGACGACGACAGAGGGGGATTTGAGCGGACGGCGACAATAGTAGAAGCGACGGAGCAGAAAGAGGCGAGGGAGAGGCAGATATAGGGTTAGCCAACGACGACAAATTTGGGCGACGACGAGGTAATGGTGGAGCGCAGCGAGGAGAGGCGGTGGGGGGCACTGAAAAAGGTGGTGGTGCGGCGTGGATTGGTAGTGAATGTGGGCAGGGTGATGGCAGATGTGGGCAGGGTTAGTGGCGGCGAAGCGGCGGAGCTAGTTTTGGAGGCGGCGGAGTGGAGGAGGTGTCTGGAGGCGGCGGAGAACTAGGGTTTGGGGTCAGGGGTCAAGGTGTCGCGGTGTGGAGGCGGCACAGTGCTAGGGAGGCGGCGGTGGTGATGGGGAGAAGGGTGGTGCTAATGCTGGTGATTACATAATTTTGAAGCTCTTCAGTCGTGGCGCGGTAGCGCGGCGGTCTGGCGGAGAAGGAGAAGTTGAAGAAGAAGAAGAAGTGAGGGTAAAATAGTCTTTAGGCTTTTCTATTTTAAGTTGAAGGGTATTTTTGTCTTTTCATTATTAGTTAACGTCGGGTTTACATCGGTCAACGCGGGAGATTGGCCTGAAGGGTAAAATTGCATATTTTTACAATTTTATGGGGTTACTTCTGCACTTTCATATTTTACAAGGTTATTCTTGCACTTTTTCAATCTTATTGGATTATTTTTGCACTTTCTCAATCTTATTAGATTATTTTTGCACTTTCTCAATCTTATTAGATTATTTTTGCACTTTTCCCTAGAAGCTATTTGTCACGATGAATTGAACAATATCATATACGATAATATTGTTATTCATATATCTATTCAAATATACCATCAAATTTTGATAGAGAATATTGTCAAAAAAGTAAGAGTGCAAAAAGAGTTGGGAAAGAGGTAATACACAAAGTAATGGAACGAATATTTCAACACGTAGTATACAAAACAGTGCGTGTGATTCAGCATTACTCAAAAGCCTAAAATTGTGCCTCTCCTCAAGGTTTCCATTGGAGACTTGGACTTTGTATTTTAATCATGTTTGTGTGCTTTCTGCTGTCTCGGGATTCCCCTATGGTAGTGTGAAATGCACATGATTACACTAAATTAATACCGTGTTATCAAGAAATCGACTTGGTCTGAGTGACCAAATGAGATAATCTCTTTATTTCGTTGGATGTGTCATCATAGATGTAGGTGTTTGAATTTAGGTGAATGAAATGAGTGGATGAAATTTAATTCTGAGATAGAAAAGTAGAATGAGTAGATGAAATTGAAGGAATTTTGGCATAAAAGGAAAGTGTGCCAAATTTATAAAAGCAACCTAAAAAGGAAAGTGTGTCACATCCAATGAAACGGAGGAAGTACTTCTTCCCTCCCTCTAAATTTCTAATTGTGCCCTAATTCCTTTTTATTTAACTATTCAATTATTATTTTATAATTTTAATATCTTAAATTGTAGTAATAAATTATAAAAAATAATATTTTAAAAATATGTGTTACGATAAAAATGTGTAGCAATATCTCACATGATAATGTTTCAAAGTAGATGGTAATCATAAGGTTTAAATTTAACTAATGAACAATCATTTTTTACTTGACTTACCATGCATAAACACTAATAGAAAAGTTTGACTTTAACTAATCAACGATAAACCCTTACTCGACTTTCCATGTATAAACACTAATGAATTTTTTTATACTATAACTAACTAACAATTAACCCTTACTTGACTTTCTTTATATATACACTACTGAAATTGTTTGACGTTAACTAATCAACGGTCAACCCTTACATGACTTTTCACATATAAACATTAATAACTAAGGTTTTACCTCAACTAGTCAAGGTTCAACCCCAACTTGACTTTCCATACATAAAAACTAATGAAAATGTTAGACCTTAACTAATTAGCAGCTAACCCTTACTTGACTAATAAAATGATTTTATTTTAACTAATTAAAGATTAACCCTTACTTGACAAAGAAACTTCAAATTAGATGTAAAAAATAAATACACAAAGTTAGCAAAAGATATATAATTTTCGTATTTTTTCCATCAATCATTAATGCAATTTACAGGTCAAAGAAAACAAATCACTTCATACTTCTTGCATAAAAAAGTCAATATTATTGAAGACAATACATACCAATTTTTTTTTTATAATAGCTCATTTGTTAAAGGAAATAATTCGTAGTTTTATCATACTTAAATTAGAATAACCTAAAATGATTACGTGTGCCGAGTACGTAACATTATGATATATATTTATTTTATTATATATAAATTAAAGTTAACTTAACATAAATATTAATTTACAATGACATGATGTATTTTAAAAATAGATTAGATTCATTAATTAAACTAATGAACATAATTAATTAATCTAGCCTAATGTTAATTATACTAATGAACAAATTAGATTAAAACCTTGATTTATTTTCAGGCCAATGTAAATCAAGCCCAAAATCAAAACCTCCGTCCTAGTACTATAAATACCGAAACCCTAATAGCCTTTCATTCCATTCTAAACCGCCTTCCTCTCCTCTCTTCCATTTAGATCCTCCGCTCTCTCACACATGTCCGTCGCTCTCCTGCCCGCGTCTGTCGCTTCCCATTTGCATTTGTCACTCTCCCGCCCTCGTTCCTTGTGCCACCAGTCGGACCTTCCTGCAGCTCTTCCATGCCACCAGTCGCATCAAACAACCGGCCAACGCATCACCATACGCGACAAACAGGCTTTTGACGTGCAACTAGCCGTGACAAACAGGCTTTTGACGTGCAACTAGCCGTGACAAACAGGTGCTCATTGGATTCAGTGTATTTTGGTGTATTTTTAAAAATTTGACTAGGTGTATTTTTTAAAATCAGATTCGGTGTGTTGTAAATCTGTTTTTACTACTGTAAATCTTATTTGGCTACTGTAAATTCATTTTTGTAAATCCGATTTGGCTACTGTATTTTGGTTGAAAAAATGCTAGGTAATCTTGCCGAAAAAAATGCAATTGGTTTTTGAACTACTGAAAGTATAATTGATGTCGATTATGCTTTCGGTTGATTTTTTTAAATTCCAAATTTGAAATGTGCGACATTGCACTACTGTCGTTCCTCAACTCTTTTACTATGGTTTGGAAATTATGTGCTACGTCGCACTACGTTCGCTTGGTTACATTTTTTACCAGAACTGATGTAAAAGCTTTTGTTTCTTCTAATGATTCCTTGATGTTTTTCCGTTTATTTTGACATGAACACTTGTCATATATGCAACACATTTTTACTGTCATTTCGCTGTTTCATTTGTATTTCCATTTTGGCCATTTCCGCCTTTGTTCGGCACATATGAAATATTCTGATTAGCTAGGATTTCAGTGACTTTTGATTTGTTGATGATGAGTATAAGTGTGTGTTCATTTTCAGAAGATTTGTGTAGTGTGATGAATATTTTTTGTTAGTAAATATGATTGATATGATTGATACAAATTTATTTAGTCAATATTTTATTTAGGATGTAAAGATATTTTTCATACTCCCCCCGTCCCAGAGGAATCTGCACACTTTCCTCTTATTGGTGTCCAGGAAAATCTGCACACTTTCTCCATTTAGTAAACTTCGGCTTTCTAAAAGACATAATTACCTCACAATTTTTTAAATTTTTTTCATTTTTTTCATAACTAAACCCTTTCCCACAAACCCTTACTCAACCCTAAATTTTTAGATCCAAAACTCTCCCCCCTTTCCGCCTGTCCCTTTTTTCCGCCTCTTCCTCTTCGCCCCCTCCCCTACGCCACCGTCCATCCCTCCGCCTCCGTCTCATCTACTCCTTCTCCTCCCCTCCGCCACCGTCCCTCCCTCCGCCTCCACCTCCTCCTCCTCATTTCCACCGAATCCCCTGATCTACCCCCCCACCGTCCCTCCCTTCGCCTCCCCTCCACCACCGCCCCTCCCTCTGACTCCCTCTGCCTCCGTCTCATCCACTCCTTCACC
>JAULKM010132349.1:0-19299 GCA_032355605.1 Rubia tinctorum
AAACTAGCAATTAAATCATGTGGCATATACACATCAAATCACAAGGCTAATTCACACATCTATGGTCCTTAGAAATGGTCAGATGTACCATATCATACCATACTGAAAATGTGTTATGTTTTGATCTTTAACATCACCCCTCCAAGCCTTGGATCCCGCTCCGCTAGTTAACATTAAATCATGTGGCATATACACATCAAATCACAAGGCTAATTTACACATCTATGGTCCTCAGAAATGCTAATTTATTTTCACGTGTTAATTAACGTGTACTCACCTCCGCATATGCTAATGAGTTGGGTAACTTTGCTAGGTCTCCCGTGCCTTATGTGTGAACACTTGCATCCATCAAAATGAGCAAGTTCTTGCACAAAATCTCTATTGCAGTGTGGACATAAAAGGTCACGATTACGGAGCTGAATTGGTTGACAGCACCGGTGGCACAAATGTGTATTTCCTGGCCAATGTACCAAATCAGTTGCCATTAAAGCCAAGATATCCTATAAGAATTCTTAAAAGCATAAAATGAACACCCAATGAAGAGCATGTCAGCTAACTAGAGTTCTTAAACAAAAGACAACACACACTCCATGCTCACCCACACCAGATAGCAGGAATCACATGAGGAACTCGAGACATAAAAAAGCCATCCCCAAAAAAGTTAAGCATATAGATAACATACTGTTGAAAAAACAAAAGAATAAAATATGTACATGTACTTAAGCATTGTTAGACACTATCTCACAAATTTGAGCATTCATATAATACATATTGATATCTCACAAGTTCAGAACCCTTGCTATTGCCCAATACACCATTCCATCTTCAAGATTCATTGTTCCCTAAGAAGCATATTCACTAATTATCTGTGCACATCACACTCTTGCTCCTTGTGATCCCCTATAAAAACACAACACAGAAGAAATCCACCATGTGTACATTCTAAATATTTGGAGTTGTAAAGATATTCAATTTCTGCATTAAAATAATAATTATATGAGTCAATGACAATAAACACCCCAGTTCATTAATATAAGTGGTGCTTGACCTTGATATGTTATTAGCATCCATCGAGGATATTCATGTACAAGTAGTCCTCCGGTTCTATCTTGGAGAAAATATAAATTTACCATTTTCTACATGCAATGCAGGAAAAGAGTGGCCATATCAGATGGCTCCAAAAACATGAACTTATAGCAGTACCATATCAGCATAGCATTCATTGAAGGAAATAGTCGAGGAAAAAAATGGACTAAACAGATTGTGATCCGGTTTCCAAGCTGGACAGTGAACTGTGAGTAGGCGGAGGCAAGGAAAATCTCGAAGACCGGTCGTCAAACACACCCATCGAAGCTAGAAAAAGTCCCTGTCAAATATGTGGCCTTAAAGATCAAAAAATAATTTGTAGGTCTTATATTTCACTATAACCATGCTCTAGATATTCTCACATTTGCATGTTCTATAAGATAAAAATGTAGTAGTAATAAATGAATTCACCTTCTGAATCCATATCCTCTGAATATGAGTTTCCATTGTTTTATTGACTCCACATTGATGAAGTTCTTGTAGTTGGTAGTGATCCTTCACCTTCTGAAGGACAAATTTTTTTTAAAAAAAATCAAACGAAAGAAAACACAACTTTGACATAAAAACACATTATCATGATATAGTTTTTCTTATTGGAAAACATCAGAGGCAGCTAATCATCAAAGAAAGGCTAAGTTTGGAACCTTTCTCTTGCGTGATAACAAGTTGATGACAACAGGTTGCAAAAACATAAACCTGTGATGCTTTTCGATGGGATGCCACTGCCACCAGCCTGCGATACTCGACACAAAAACACAAAATGAGATAGCATCATAATAACCAATCTCAGATGAAACCTGTATTTGATTGATAATTGTAGATAGTAAAATATCAAGTTCAAAGGATGTTGAAGAAAATTCCATTTTTTAAAGAACCTTAACGTACCAAGTCCTAAAAAAGTGGCTATCTATCAAATCCTAGATCCAAACTCATGTTTAATGTGGCTATATGTCAAAGACATGGTATTAGTGTGACGAGTATTATGAAGGAAGACATGATATCAAACTGCAGTAGCACCTCATGAGATATGGAAAATGTTAAAGTGTCCTTACAATTATTAAAAAATACCCTACCTTCGTCACCTCCACCACCAATCTAATTTAAACTAACTGATCAACCACAAATTACACAATGGAACTCGTGAAAAAAAGGAACATCAAAGATTTTTTCAAAATATATACCTCAGGTTTAACTTCTTCTTCCTCCTCCCACACATCACTATCAATCGGTTCAACCTCCCATCCTTCGTCTTCTTCTTCCCCTGCAATTTAAGCTTTTTTTCTCTATCAAACAAAACATCAAATACTTGGAGAGCAAGCTTAAGAAAATAGAGTTTACCACTTTTTGTTGTACAGGATCAGAGAGGTGCACTACGTGAAGAGTCAAACAGTTGAAGTCATGCATTGGTTTAACCTTTGGTTCACCGTTTCGCTCTCTGTCTGCCATCTGGAAACTCTATCCTCCGGCGAGCGCATGAAGCTTCAACGCTCAGTCCGCGGCACCTGAAACCGTCGAGCAGTGTGGATCTAGTATCAGCCCGTTGAGCAGTGGAAGGTCTGGAACCATTGCAAGACTTCACCCCGGTAAAGAAGTCTGCCAGTAGGTTAAAAGAGCATCACCAGCCAGAACGGTGGTCAGGATTGAATTTGGGGGTGAGCGGGTAGACTGTGGGTGGGAAGAGTTTAATTGGGCTGAAGGGAAAATGAAATGGGGAAAATGATTTAGAATGATTTTTTTTAGTTTTTAGTAGGAAAGTTGAAAATTGAGCGTGAATGTGTAAGTATTGAGTTTTCTTTAATGTTATGATTTATAATTTTAAGAAAATGTATTTCAAATAATTTTTTACTATAATATTTTATATATACACTAAGTCAAGTAAAATTGACTGTTGAACTTAGTTATTGAAGATTATACTTAGTTATTGGGTTACTCTTTTTTTAAGTACCTAACACCGGTATAAATTGGACAATACCGGTGCAAATGTACATGAAAAACATGTGCTTCACACTGCTTTAAATGACTTTTTAAATTTCTTTTTGGAACCCGAAAACAAACCTGGGAGATTTTTTCTAAGTACTTAGCACCGGTATAAATTAGATAATACTAGTGCAAATGTATATGAAAACAGCTGATTATAGCTACTTTAGATGGGTTTTTCCCATCTTTTTGGAAGCCGAGAGCAAACCCATAAGATTTTTTCAAGGTACAAAGCACTGATACAAATACTGGTGCCTAAGTAACAAATACCGTGCTAAATACAATATTTCAAAATTTTAATCGATCCCTCCAAAATTTTGAATGAAATTTGAAAATTTGATTTTCTCTCCATAACTTGGAGGCAGAAAATCACAAAATTGAAGATACAAATACACAATTAAGTAAGAGAAGATTGTGTTTTCAAACTTTGGGCTACAATGGATGACCGGATATGCCTCTAACATATTTATAGAAAATTACGCTATGGCCCAAAAATTTGTTATGACATTATCCTTCTATCAAAAATACACTATTTTTGTTATTCTTGCATAAATATAGAAATATAATATATTTTTTGGTGAAGTGTTGGAAAACGCTGGTATATGTTCTAGAGCAACTTAGAGTTGATTACTTGGAAGTAAGAAAGGGAAATCAGAAAGGATTGCCGATATGTTCTTGTACCTGGTTTTGATAAATATTCTTGAAGGACTTGAAAAATACAATGGGGTGTATAGGGAAGCACCACGTTTGAGTGGATTTCAATTTGGAGTTACGAGTAAAGTTTTTACTTTTTACACTTAGGTCCCTCCAAAAAATTTGGAATTGTCGAATCACGAAATTGGCGACACCAAAATTCAATTGAATAATATATGATTGTGACTTTGAAATTTGGGCATGTATGGGTGAATGGAAAGGTCTCGAAAGTCAACATTAATTACTTGTACACAATTTTGAAAAATTACACTCTGGCCCAAAATTGTGTTTCCCTATTATCCATTGCTCCAAAAAATTTATATTTTGTTATTTTCACCTAAATATAAAAATATTAAACAACATTGTTTTTGGTGAATTGTGGGAAAGCGTTAGTAGATGTTCAAAAGTAATTTAGAGTTGATTACATAGAAGTAAGGAAGAGAAATCGGAAAGCATTACGGATATGTTCTTGTGCCTGGTAGATGATAAATATTACGTTATGGATTTGGAAAATAAAATGGGGGTGCATAGGGAAGCACCATGTTCGAGCGGATTTCAATTTAGAGTTACGAGTAAATTTTTTACCTTTTGCACGTCGGTCCCTCCAAGAAATTTAGAATTGTCGAATCACGAAATTGGCGATACCAAAATTCAATTGAATAATATACGATTGCGACTTTGCGATGTGGGCATGTATGGGTGAATGGAAGGGTCTCGAAAGTCAACATTGATTACTTGTACACATTTTTGGAAAATTACACTGTGGCCCAAAATTGTGTTTCCCCAATATCCATTGCTCCAAATACATGATTTTTTTGTTATTCTTACCTAAATTTAAAATATAAAATAATATTTTTTTATTGAATTGTGGAAAAGCGCTAGTAAATGTTCTAAAGTAACTTAGAGTTGATTACAAAGAAGTAAGGAAGAGAAATCAGAAATGATTACGTATATGTCCTTGTGCCCGATTTACGATAAAGATTCTGCTACGGATTCAGAAAATAAAATGGGGGTGTATAGGGAAACAACACATTCGAGTGGATTTCAATTTGGAGTTACGAGTAAAGTTTTACATTTTGCACTTAGGTCCCTCCAAAAATTTTGGAATTGTCGAATCACGAAATTGGCCACACCAAAATTCAATTGAATAATACACGATTGAAATTTTGAGATTTGGGCATGTATTGAAGAACGGAAGGGCCTCGAAAATCAACATTGATTACTTGTACACATTTTTGGAAAATTACACTATGGCCCAAAATTGTGTTTCCCAAATATCCATTGCTCCACAATACTTGATTTTTGTTATTATTACCTAAATATAAAAAATATTGAATAATATTTTTTTGGTGAATTGTGGGAAAGCGCTAGTAAATGTTCTAGAGTAAGTTAGAGTTGATTACATAGAAGTAAGGAAGAGAAATCAGAAATGATTACAGATATGTTCTTATGCTTGATCGATGATAAAGATTCCGGTACTGATTTGGAAAATAAAATGGGGGTGTATAGGGAAGCACCACTTTCAAGCGGATTTCAATTTGGAGTTACGAGTAAAGTTTTTACTTTTTGCACTTAGGTCTCTCCAAGAAATTTGGAAATGTCGAATCATGAAATTGGCGACACAAAAATTCAATCGAATAATATACGATTGCAACTTTACGATTTGGGCATGTATTGGTGAATGGAAGAGTCTCGAAAGTCAACATTGATTACTTGTACACATTTTTGGAAAATTACACTGTGGTCCAAAATTGTGTTTCCTCATTATCCATTGCTCCAAAATACAGGATTTTTGTTATTCAAACATTTATATTCTTATTTATATTAGGTTAATAAAGGTTGATCGTTGATTAATTTAATTCAACCTAATTATAGTTAAAATCAACAAAGGAAATGAACGATTTTGAAAGTTAAGGGAAAAAATTTAGCTTAGAGCGGTTGCGCGCAGCTGCGCCCATCTCATGAAATTTTTGGCTAAATTTCAATTAATTATTTATATTTTTTTGGTTGAAAAATTGAATTTTAAAATTTTTAGCACCGTTTTTTAATTAACACCGATTTTTTGAAAACGATGCTAAATTTTGGGGAATTTTTTTAATTTTTTGGCGGGAACATTGAATTTTTAAAGTTTAGCACCGCTTTTTTAATTAGCACTGGGTTTTTAAAAATTGGTGCTAAATTAGCACCGATATATTTTTAAAATTAACATCGGTTTTCAAAAAACCGGTGCTATTTTATCACCGATTTTCAAAAAATGGTGCTAAATTTTAAAAAAACCTGTGCTAAAAAAATTTGGGCCACCGATTTTAAAAAACCAGTGCCAAAAAACTGGTGCTAGAGGTTGTTTCTGTTGTAGTGTGAGGTTTTCTTTGACCCACTTCAAAATTTGTTGACTTTATTTTGATTCTATTATTAATACTTGGTTACCAGTTGGTCATTCACAGGTTTGAAATCAGCCAGAAAAAATGATTCACAAATTTTATAAACTCCAATTGGTGGAAGCACATCAAAATCAATCAAATTGTCCAACCCAATATTAACTAATGCGGACTTTTGGCTTAGAAATAAATATATAAAAAGAAATTTTACTTGATTCTTCATTTTGTTTGATGGTAGAAGCAGTCGAATTTGCAATATGGTCGATCTAGTTTCTTTTTCGCCCGCAGTTAGTGCATATTGCGATTATATTTCGTGAAATTAATTACAGATTGTGTGCATTATTTTAGCTCATCCGATATTCTTTTGATTCTCTTGCCAACACTAGCTTGGTGATCAGGTTAGTTTTTTTAGTAAAATCCAACTAGCTCCGATAATACTTAAATATTAAAAAAATATAAAAGGCTCGGGTCTATTAGGGTTTACACTAAAATATGATTATTATATTTTAATTGGGGAATTTTGTGAGCATATTTTGTGCAGTTTTGAGTGGATTTGTCCAAAAATATCTCCTTATAATCTGTGGCATACTTTATCAGCCTCATAATCGGATACCCAAAACACTTGGTACATCCACAACAATCTTCATTCAAGAATCCAGGTTTTTGTACCCCTTCATCACCCACATCGAAGTTGCAATCGCGGTTGAAGAAAGAACTTGGTTGTTGAAGAACGTATGCATTACGCAAAGACAACCACCCAAATCCCACAAAATACACTCACACTATTCGCACAATTAGGTTGTTGTATAACTCTATACTCATTGGATCTAAGATCAATATGGACTATTTAGTCATTGGTCGCGAACCAATGCAGAGAACACTCAGTGAAATCTCTAGGAAGGGCACCATTTTTAAAGGAATTAGTATCTGGCAAAGCATGGTAGGAGAAATCAGGGAGCTTCCTCCAAGAATTGTTTTTAAAACTATATATTTTTACTCCACATAAGAGCATATTTTGTTTAAAATAAGGAGGACCAATATTTGTGTGATCACTAACCTAACTACATTGAGTCCTTGCTCAAACAGTTGTGCTCAAACAGTTGTACTCAAACCCATAGTGAAAGTTCCTCTCATGGTTTTGTACACGAAATCCCCAAAACACTGATAACATGTTCCTAGATGGAGTTTGAGATATCTGGTAGCATTCTTTAATCCAAAGATTTTATATAATCAACATGTTCTTCATATAATTGATGCAAACCAGGCCGCTGCAGGAGCCAACAAGATTTCTTTGAGGAGTTGATGGGACAGAATTGGTTTGCACAAATATTTTTTCAGAGATGATAAGTATATGAGGTAGTTTAGTGTCAAAGGTGTAAATTAATCTAATTTCTCCTAAAAGTATACTATGATTTGGTATTTAACTGTATATTGTTGCTAGCACTAAAAAAATGATTTATTAAAAATCGGGGAATTTGTGAGCATATTTGAGTATATTTTGTGCGTATCTTGTGCATGAGGGTATGCAAATGATCTTTAATTTTTTTTATCTTGAAGTGTTTTTATCATAAAAAGTTAAAGCATTTGAGGGTTCTAGTAGAACCCGTATCACATTTGACAAAGGGGGAGAGAGGATGTTCAACCTCCATGAAGATTTTCATACTTGAAGAATGAGTGAGAAAATAATGAATCGATAGAATATGGTTCTTTACCAGGGTGTCCTAAAACAACAAAATCAAGAAAATAAGATTGGCATTGATTCTTGCAAAGATTGTCCGGGATGAGATTATTGGTTGCAGTGAGAAAGTTTACAACATTCTATCATTTGTGGATATGCTAAGCAAATATCGTTCTCTTGTGATTTTATTGTGTGGTCAAAGATTTCCAACATTGTAGATGTCATAACTTTAAATTTAAATACCTATTTTATGTTTATAAAAGTTTGATAAATTACAATTGTTAATTTCTTTATGTTGATTTTAGCAAATAAAATAATGTTCATTCCTTTTCACAATAACATAATTAAAAGTAACAAACAAAAAATATAATGTAATTAAATTTAGTAGCCATTTTAGTGAAAAATGTGTATTTACAACATGATATTATGTTGTAGTTTCTTGCATTTAGAATGAGATCAAATGTTGTAAAAAAAATGAAGGTGAAATCCAAAGATTCTTTGACAGCAGAAAACGATGTTGTAATAAATATTTTCTACCACCAAAATATACACTAGTTGTAAACTTTTTTTTCATTGAGTGGATAAAAGTGGTTGTAATTTCCATTACAACCAAACCTATTACAACCCATTAGCAACTGTCGATATATATGTTGGAAATAGTCTATTACAACCATTTGAGAATTTTTACAATGAAAAAGTGCTCTCGTCATAAGGGGATAATTCTAGTAGTGGGTGTGATCTCTAGATGTTAACCATTTCTCAATGTTATATCACCAGCAATAACAATGTGGTTCAATAGTGTTTGGGATAGTCGTTTTCCTGAATCTTTTGTCTCCAACTTACTAATTGCCTGAGATATTTGCACAACCTGATGCTCAAGATTCTAAATACTCAATTTTGTTTCTTGATGGAATAATTTCATCTTTTGGTGGAACTGCATCTGGCTCTGGGAAAGGTAGTTAACCATATCTTCAAGGTACATAGATGAGCTTGGATTTTGGACCCGCGACCTTGGATTTAATGGTGGTCTAGTAGTTGCTAAAATTCAGGTTGCTGAAATTGTAGGTCGTGTATATTCTATTGATTCCACATCTCAAATTTGAATGATCCATCTATGTAGGATTGTAGGAGCTCGAGAATGGATCATATGTTTCCATTTGAGGTGGTATAAAACCTCATACACCATTCATTCCAGCATCAGGATCTTAAAATTGTGGCTCATAGGAAGCGAAACATCAGCACAAATTCCATGTGCCTTAACTTGTTAAGGGGCTCCTTGAATCTAGAACTTCCTCATCATAATTTCAACTCAGCCATATCAGATTGTGTAATTGGTGTTGAAGAATATAAATCACTAGTTCCATAAGAACCAAACCTTCTACTGAATTGTCTAGACACTTCTCAAAATTCTGAAAACATTTCATAGGCTTCATCTGATTTTTTTGAGAATGTTACCTCCAAGAGCGCGTTCACTATGCAACACTCATCATCAAGTAAACAAACATATAAGTAAAGAATCTTATCTTTTTCATAGTAGCCACGGTTCACACAAACAATTGGTAAATACAAAAAACAAATAAAGAAATAGCCAATTCCCCTGCAACAACGCCAAATTTAGCTAGGCTAAGGTCGTTATTGCCTCTTCAAAATAATAACCTTAAACCTAAAATAGTATATAGTAGGAATGTAAGGGTTGAACCCAAGGGAATTATGGTTTCTCTTTCAAAGCAAGAAAATGATTATTCATTAACTAACAAACCAAAGGGGATTATTAATGGTAAGGGAAACCCAAGATTAGCCTCTTGAAGTTCTCATAATACTTTTACAAAGTCTCACTAGCCTATTGCTCAATGTGGCCGATGCTTTTCTTTAGGCTATTCAAATTTTTAGCATGGAAATTCTTTGTCTAGGAAAATTTACTTCATCGTGCTCATCAGCAGCGACGATTCTAACGCCCTCGTTGTCAAAGTTGACACTCATATGAAGGACTTCGACATCTAGCTAGTTCTATTATGTTATCTTTTTTTCCTGCGTGTTTAAGATTTCTAGCTAGTTAATTTCTTGGCGTAAATTGAGATTTTCTTGCCTAAAATTGATTGTGTTTTTCTTGAAATTTTGATGTGGGTTACAGACATTGTTGCCATTTTCCTCTGATATAAGTCTTGGAATATGTTTATTTTCATAAAAGTTTGAATATGATGTTCCAAATGTAATCCCAATTCGTATTTCTATGTTTACATGAACAAACAAAACCAGAACCGACAACGATTAGGCTTTCACTTATTATCTTAATTGGAAAATTCAATCAGCCGATGTCGGACATGGCTCACATCCGGTTACCGATAGATCATCATGATTCTGATATCGGTAATGGTCAAACATAGGTTGGTTTGCTCTCATTTTCGGTTTTGGTGGCACTGACATCGGTCAACTTTCGATCAGACAATAAATAGCGGTTATCCTCTAATCAACCAACGTCAGCCAACCTTCGAGCCCAATTTATTCCGCCTATTTACCTCGGATTTGTTTGGCAAAAAATCAAGGTAAAAGTGATTCTTTTACCTGGATTGTGAAACGGTAAAAAACTTATGTTACCTTGGTTTTTCACCATTGGACTATTTACCTTGATTTTTTCATGATAAAAAACTGAGATAAAAAATCTTGAAAACCGAGGTAAAAGATCCAGTTTCTTGTAGTGTTTTCAATAACCCAATCTGTTGGTTTTTAAAAATTTAATAATCTTTATTTTACAAGTTATTAAAATAAATAAAATAGTTAAAATATTTTTAATTATCCTTTAAAACTAGCAACTTTCCTGAATTTTCTTCGAATAAGTATTTATGTAGGCTAATAAAAACTAATAATTTTATTTAAATTATAAAATAATCATTATTGTGTAATCAATTTTAAAGTTTGTAATATACGTAGATTGTTGGAGTTGGAGCAAAAATATATAGAGAATATGAGTTTTGCATCTCGATTTTGAAGAAATATTTAGAAAATATTATTGGACTTGCTCTAATCACACGTTAGCATTAACATGCAGTTAATTTCTTTCATAATAAGATCCTGTAAATTATGTTCGGTACTTCAGAAAGATAATTTCAAACCGGAATAACTAAATCCTACTAATCTGATTAGTTTCAATTAACCTAGATGGGTAGACTAGATAAATTAACAAGATTCAATGAAATTAAGAACAATAAAACGAATACAATAATAGGAAATCAAACAAAAGAGTTTAGAATCTCCCAACAAAATTAGCTAGTGGCTTCAATCGTCAGATGAAATAAAGAAGATTAGTTCTTCATAGCATTAAAAGCAAAAACTAAATCTAAAAGAATAATGAAATCCAATATAATGAAAATCTCGGTCAAATCATAAGCTTAAATGCCCAAATTGTTTCTTGGAATATTCTATTATATAATAATAAATAAAACTAACTGAATTTAACTAGGAAACTAATAAATCTACCAACAAAGACATTTTTTGCGATCGCGGCTATGTAATTCGAGGTCGCATGTTTTTTAGAGCAACATGTCACTAGTTTCACCAGAGTGGCTAATCTTGAACTTATAATAATCTATGATTAAAAATTGTCGATATCGAATAAATAAATGCATTACACTACATACATTTTAACATAAATTTACATTGCTGAATAAAAATCCATTTAAACAGAAAGTTGAGAATTAATGATTTTCATTTAGGGTTTGAACTTAATAATTTTCTTTCCTTTCCATTATAAACTCACATATGTTAATCCATTGAATTTTTAATCTAGTGAACCAATTTAAACATAGAAACTTGTCATGAACTTATAATAATAACATCTGATAAAAAATCATTAAGATTGAATAACTATATGTAGTATACACTACATAATATTTTGTAAAAGGTTTGTATTTGTAGTAAAATTCCATCTAAAAAACAGTTGAGAGTTTTTTTATTTTCATTTAGGGGTTGAACTCAAAATTTTAAAATTTTATAATAGATATAATCACTTATGTTACTTAATTGTTTTTTTAAAAAAAATTGACTCTGATTTTGGGATGCAAGGAGATTTGAACATGATCTCTATATATAAATGTTTCCTAATAGCAGTGTGTCTACCAATTTCACCTTTGTCTTGAAAACCGTCAAGATTGAATTACTAAATGCATTATAAATTATTCCCTTTGTCCCACTTTAGATTGTTTATTTACTTTTTCACTGTTTTCAATGAACATGTTTAGAGGATGCCAGAGCGAAACGAAGCCGGGAGTACGTCTGCTTCCAGGAACTGAAGGATTCCTTGAAGGCAAACCGATCAATCTTTGGGATGACCAGATCATCGCAGTGGAGCGGGTCGAAGCCAGACGGGGTACCCTTTGATAAGGAATACAATTCCGCTTGCGACATGTGTTAGGATAGACACGAAGATATGATTTGATTGATCTTCCATATATAGATAGGTTTTAGAGTCATAGTAGAACTCTTCATGTTTTGTCTTTGTACTCTATTTAAACCTATCTTTGATATGAATAATATTATCGAGAATTCACACAAACAGGATTCATCCTCAAAGAATGCTTCTTGCTCACTCAGTTAGGAGTTCTGTCAATATTCAAGTCTAAGAAACCTAAACTGATCCGAGTTCAAATTAAACACGGATGCATCATTCTCTAGCATTTCTTCACAACCAGTTGGCATGATTGTCAGAAACTCTGATGGATATCCCCTAGTCCTAGCTTCTAAAATCATACCTGACTGTGCTACTCTTTTACATGCTGAGATTTCAGCCGTAATGGAAGGCATTTAACTATGTACATTGCATAATTTCTTCCTTTTGAAACTGGAATCTGGTTCAATGTGCTATTCACATTCTGTAAGGAAAAACTAACCCACCATGGTGCACTTAGAGGACAATTTGGGAGATCAAGGAACTCACAAAAGATAGAAGCATATAACTTGGGCACCCATATGCAGATGACAAAATTGGGCAGCACACCAAATGGCAAGAGCCCAGGCACCAAAATCAGGAGATCTACTCATTGTGAACTTCAATCAGATTGACCACAAAACTGCAGCAATCATCAAAGTTAGTTTAGTTCGACCTTCCTGCAATCATAATTCACCAGGAATGATCTGCATCAACTTCAGTTGCTTAAATAGAAGATATCAAACCTGCAACTTTGACGTATCAACTGAGATTGATCAGAATGAAGCCAATTCATCCTTTCTTACAACCCAAAATCACCATTTTAATTAAACGCTTGATTTACCATGGTAATTAGGGGTTGCATTTTCACAAAGCTTATGAATCTAACTAGTTAGGCTATTTTTTTCTATAAATGGACTGTAATCAAACCTTTGTTGGACCTATTTTGTAAGCTCTTTTGGGCCTCGGGAACTCTAATTTACAACCCCCGCTGTTATGATCCGAGAGGATCTAGATGCAAAGAACAAAGAATCACATTGTTATTGAGTTTTTCTGTATAGATTCAAGAACAAAATACAAGATGAGATTTGGATGAGAAAGAATGAGAATTTTAGATGAGAAGAGAGTACAGTTTCTTAGCCAAAAACAGAATGAAATCCTAACAAACTCCTAACCTCCTTATTATAGCAGCTCCGTTCTTCAACAAAGAGGAAGATGACTTTCTGTATTCAGTTAGCATTAGTTATCTCAACTGATAAGTACAAGTTTAGGTTAATGCAAAAGAGTCCATGGATTATAACATTCCTTATCCCTTAATTTTAAGCTTGACCTCAAGCTTTAAACTCAGGGAACTGATTCTTGATATATTCTGAACTTTCCCAGGAAGCCTCCTCCAATGGAAGACCATGCCACTCTATTAGCCACTGTACTTCCTGGCCACCCTCTTTGTCTAGTAACCTTCTCTGTAAAACCTGTTTTGGTGTTAAAGCTCCTAGACTTCCTTCTTCATCCCCTAGTACCTCAGTTCTCACCTCAGGTATAGGTCCTACATGTTTCTTTAATAAAGAGACATGAAAAATAGGATGCACTCTACTCTGAGGGGGAAGTTTCAATTTGTAAGCCATTGCTCCTACTTTGCTTTCTATCTCAAAAGGTCCAAAGTATTTCGCAGCCAATTTAGCATTCTCCTGAACCTGTACTGGATGTTGCCTATGCTTATGGAGTTTTAAGTACACCCATTCCTCTAAATAAAAAGACCTATAAGATCGTCTTGTATTAGCTGTAAATTTCATTCTTTCTATAGCCTTGTGAAGATGTTCTTTCAACAACTGATCCACTTTAAACCTTTGCTGAAATACCTCCTGTGCAGCAGGGATAAAAGAATTTGATAAAATACCCAAAGGTAATTGTAATGGCTTAACTCCATACAAGGCTTCATATGGAGTCATGTTGATGTTAGATTGATGTGTGGTGTTATACCACCACTCAGCAATGCTCAACCAATATTACCAAGTAGAGGGTTTTTTACTACAAAAACATCTGAGATAAGACTGGAAGATTTGATTTACTCTCTTTGTTTGCCCATCGGTCTCAGGGTGGTAGGAAGTGCTCAGCTTCAACTTAACCCCCATGTTCTTGAAAAGCTCAGACCAAAAATGACTGGTGAATAGTCTATCTCTATCTGAAGTAATCGTCTCAGGAATGCCATGTAGTTTACTGACATTATCAAAGAATAACTTGGCCACTTGTTGAGCAGAAAATGGATGTGAAAGAGACATAAAGTGACTATATTTTGTTAATCTATCCACCACCACCAGTATTGTATCAAAACCATTGGATTGTGGTAACCTGTCAAAAAAATCCATCAAAATCTGCCTCTACACATGGTTTGGTACAGGTAGAGGTTGCAACAACCTTGGAGTCTTGCAGTGTTCTATTTTATGCCTTTGACAAACTTCACATCTCCTAATGTAGTCAGTTATATCTTGTTTCATGCCTGGCCAGTGAAAGAAAGTTAATATTCTCCTGATTGTAGCAATTTTCCCAGAATTGCTCCCAATTGGTGATGAATGCATTGCATCTAATATCTGTTGTTTAATATCACCACCAGAACCAATGCATATTTTCTTTCCATTCTTGATAATTCCATTAACATAAGTGAATTCTGTTGGCACATCAGTTTGTAATATAGCTGTTGCTATTATTCCCTGAGTTGTATCATCTTCTTCATAGCTTGCTTCGATTTGAGCCATCCACAATGGTAATACAGAAGTAGAAGTCACAACATGTAATTAAGAATTGAAATTTTTAGCTTCAACATAAGTATACCCCAGCATGTTGGATTGTTCCTCCAAAGTTATACAAACTAATGCTTCTAGTGGCAAGGTCTCATTAATATGATGAAATCTTATGCTATCCAGCAATATTTGTGCATTCTCATGAATAATCTCAGTGTTGATTGCCTCTTCATCCCAGATCACTGTATTTCCATCTTCCTTTTGTTCAGGTTCAGAATAATCAGAATTAATCTTGACAGTGCATCTGCCACCCCATTCTCCACTCCTTTCTTGTACTGTATCTCAAAATCCATGCCCAATAATTTTTTAATCCATTTATGTTGAATAGCATTAGTGATTTTCTGATAAAAAATGTACTTGAGACTTTGATGATCGGTCTTTATCACAAAATGACCACCCATCAAGTAATGTCGCCATTTATCCACAACCAATACCAATGCCAGAAGTTCCTTTTCATAGGTTGATAAACTAATATTCCTCTCACAGAAGAATTTGCTTAGAAAAGAAATTGGCCTACCCTCCTGTAATAGAACATCTCTCATACCAATTCCAGTAGTATCTGCTTCAATGGTAAAAGTTTTGTCAAACTCTGGCATCTTAAGAACCGGTGCACTTGTCACAACTTCCTTTAATTTATAAAAAAGCCTTAGTAGCCTGTTCACTCCACTGAAAATTTTCCTTCTTCAACAGATCATAGAGCGGTCTACAAATTATTTTGTAGTTAGATATAAATTGCCTATAATAACCAGCTAAACCAAGAATACTCCTCAACTCTTTTACAGTTTTTGGATCAGGCTAGTTTAATATGCAGCTCACTTTATTCTTTTCCATTTCCACCCCTTCCACATATATCAAATGTCCCAAATACTCCACCTTTGATTCAGCAAATACACATTTGTTCAACTTGGCAAAAAGAGTATATTCTTTCATTACTTGTAAAACCTCACTGACATGCTTCAAATGCTCTTCAAAGCTAGTACTATAGACCAATATGTCATAAAAAAAACTAGAACTGGCTTCCTAAGAAATTTTTGAAACACCTAATTCATCAAAGACTGAAAAGTTGCTGGTGCATTAGTCAAACCAAAAGGCATCACTAAGAATTCATAATGCCCATAATGGGTTTAAAATGTTGTTTTATGTACATCTGAGGGCTTAACCCTGATCTGATAGTAGTCGGACCTTAGATCTAATTTGGTGAAAAATCTTGCACCATGTAACTCATCAAGCAGTTCATCTATGACAGTGATTGGGAATTTATCCTTTATTGCACTAACATTTAATCTTCTGTATTCTATACACAACCTCTAACTGTTATCTTTTTTCTTTACCAAGTGAACTGGTGATGCAAAAGGACTGGAACTTCTTTTGATAAATCCTTGTCGAAGCATCTCTTGTACTTATTTTTCTATCTCATTTTTATGAGAATAAGCATATCTATAAGGTTTTAATTTGAAAGTATCAGTGTTGGCTTTAAAATTAATACTATAATCAACAGCCCTAGAAGGAGGTAAAGAAGAAGGTATAGAGAAAACCTCAGCATAATCAATCAACAATTGCTTCAGTTCTTCAGGAGCTGACAATTCCAAGAGTTTCTGAAATTCTTCCTCCTGTTATGCAATTTTAGCTTCCTCATTGATTGTCCCAGTTGATCTTGTTGACCACAATCTTCTCTTCATGTTATCCATTTCCACAGCAGTAGGCAAATTATGATTTTTATATTAATAAATCTCATAATCTCCCAAGTATCATTTAGTGACATTCCCGGTACTACAAACTTCAAACCTGGCTTGTTCTCCTGTAACCTCCTTGAAATTCTACCTCCTATTTTTGTACCCCATCATTCTGTTATAATCCCTAGCTTCCCAGTCAAATCTTCTTTCAAACTTAACCTCTTCAAACTTATTCTGATAACTGTCTGTATACCCATCTCGTTTCTTGCCATCATATTTTTCATTCCCAGGTTTCTTCATAATCTTCAATTTAGGCTCATCCTGATTTCCCCTTAATAACCACTGTAAGCCATCAATACTAATCTGCACATTTTGTGTATTCAAATCAAAAGTTACTGGGCTAAATTCCTCATCCAGTCAAATCATAGAACCACATCTGTACCTCCCAATTTTAACACTCTCATATCAAAAGTGAAATGATGCTGCTGAACTCTCCAATTTACCTCAGGGAAGGTAATAGAACCTGATGCCTTTCTACCATCAGCGTTAGTAACCATAAAAGATCTAGTAAATGCTTCTTTCAATTCCAGTCTTTGAACAACTCTAGGATCAATAAAAGTATCAGTACTTCTTGTCTAATAACATAAGTACCTGATGCCCTTTGATATATCCAACAATGAAATAGTGTTAGCTCTTTCAAAACCTCTTACAGAGTTTAAAACTAATTCCTCTTCACTTTATAACTCTTTCAGTTCTTCAACATGTTCATCAATAACCAGAATGTCATCAGACTCATTTTCCACTGTAGAAATATGGTGTACTTGTCTAAATTTACAAACATGTCCTGCAACATACTTTTCTCCACATTTGTAACACATATGATTTTCCCTCCTATATTGCTGTTCTTGAGGAGATATTTTCTTAAAATTTTCAGCATAAGGCCTCTTTGAATTATTATAACTGCTCTTAAAACCCTGATTACCAAAACTAGTCTAAGCCACATTCTGCCCTTCTGAAACATATTGCCCAGTCCTGGTCCTTTTATTCACTACCTCCAGATTTATTTCTTTCAATACTGTAATATCCATAGTTTGTTCCAAACTAGATGGTTTCAGCATTTTCACCATAGGCTTGATCTCATCCTTAAGTCCACAAATGAAACTAGAAATGAAATAGTTTTCATTCAGTTTAGGATTGATCATTAGAACTAATGATTTTAACTCCTCAAATGCCTCTTGATATTGTCTAACTGTACTTCTTTGGTATAGTTTATTAAACTCTTCAACAACATCTCTTCCCCCACAATTATTAATTCTTTTAGTTAATGCATCACTAAATTCCAGCCATGTCAAACTTCCTTTTATAAATTTCTCTCCCTGGAACCATATGTCTGCATTCCCTTCTAAGTATATTTCTACTCTACCGACCTTCTGAATATCAGGAACATTATAATAACTAAAGAACTTATTGTATTTCCTCAACCATTCCACAGGATTATGACCATAAAATCCACATAAAGTTATTCTAGCCTAAGTTTCATTCAAATCTTTCCAAGCACAAAATTGCATATTATCATAAGGCATAATTTTCGGATTCATCAAAATAGGAGAATTGCTCTTAAAAGGAGTATGCTCAAATCTCATATCATTGTGAATAGAAAAGTGCTCTGGAACATGTTTCGTACCTTGCTCTGTACGGCCTGTCTGTGGATGGTAATTAGGATTTTCCACAGCTTCTCTTCCTTTGTCATTTCTCGAAGGTCCCCATGCTTGTGTCATTGCCATTAATTGCTCATACTTCTTGTTTGATTCTTCTTAATGTTTATTCATTTCTACTTTAAATTCGTTGCGGAGCTCAACCTGACTTCTGAGATTCAAATCCAAGGAATTTTTAACTCTTGCACTCAAGGCTTCCATCTGTTCTCGCAATTCTCTGGTCCGAATTCGAAAATATTGAACTATTTCCGTCAATTTGCTGTCGAATTCCTTCATATGGTGTTCAACCATTCTATTTCTGGTACTTTCCACCATGAAATCCAAGAGATCTCTCGCTCTGATGCCACTTGTTATGATCCAAGAGGATCTAGATGCAAAGAACAAAGAATCACACTGTTATTGAGTTTTTATGTATAGATTCAAGAACAAAATACAAGTTGAGATTTGGATGAGAAAGAATGAAAATTTTAGATGAGAAGAGAATACAATTTCTTAGCCAAAAACAGAATGAAATCCTAACTAACTCCTAACCAAACTCCTAACTAACTTCTGTAAGGTTTCTAAAGAATTGCATCCCAACAGTTCCCTTTCGAAGCGGCCACACTTCTCCTTCCATAGGTGATTCCTTGCGTAGGAGTAGGTTATCCAACCCATACACTCCACTCAAGTACTATATACTTAAGGCCGTAAATCATTAAAAGTAGTTAATGCTTAACCTCCACATATGTCACTGTTTCTACATCGTAGGAATGAGACAAGAGGTATAAACCCCCACAGTTACCTTAACGGGTATTAGAAGTTTGGTTATCCCTTTGAACCTAGATCTCGGGATCTCCAGTCAACTAGGTTGGGTGTCCACAACGTAACCCATCCTTTATTAG
>JAULKM010132358.1:0-19299 GCA_032355605.1 Rubia tinctorum
GATAATTCCTCCTCTCTGTGGACAACCCCAATTGGCCACTATCTACTCAATTGTATTTATTAAGCATTTAGGGCTTATAAATTATATATTTAAGAGTTACGACGATGACCTCCAAATTTTTGCGCCGCTGCCTAGGAAGAGATATTTATTTTTAAGTGTATGGGCATATTATGTGTGTGTATGTGCTAGTTGTTTTTATTTTCCTTTTCTTTTTGGTTATTTTTGTTTGGAGTAGGTATTGCTTGAATTCTTGGTGAATTTTTGCGCCGCTGCCTAGGAAGAGATGTTTATTTTTAGGTATTGCTTGAATTCTTGGTGAATTTTGTTTTTTAATTCTAAATGTAAAAATAATAAAAATATTTTTAAAATATTGATATTTTTCCTTTTTTCTGAAAGTTTTAATTTATAAAACATATTTTTTAAATTAAATTAAATTTTTTTTAAATGTAAAAATAAAATCAGATTTGATTTCAGCCCAACTACTGGAAGCTCAATTTAAATCCAAGCCCTAATCCTATATAATATCGAAACTTTAATATAATAACCAAACCCTACATTCTAGTTCTCTCCACACCTGCCTCTACTCTCTCCGCACCCGCTTCCACCGCAACTCCACAACGACTCCAGTCCGTCTCCATGTCTACTCAATCATGAATCTCCGGCCACCACACTCCCACTGCGCATCTCCGTACACCATCGCTAATTTCCTTATATAAACTTGTCATAATGATGCCATAATTTCCTTCGTTGGAGAGCTCCGCTATTGTCGCCGGAGATCCGTAGTTGCACCGCTTGTCTTGCCTCTTGCCTTCCATGTTTGCTCCAACATGCCAAAGATCTACCGCGACTACCTTGCTCCTCTTCGCCGCCCGTCTGCCACTGCTCGTACCAATGTATTATCTATTTGTAATATGATATGTAAGACCGTAAACCATGTCTGTAATCCTCAGTATTTTCTGATTTTGAATGTAATTTGTGCTGATTTAGTCTTTGAATTGAGCTATGATATATTGCTAGAAAGCTCTTGGCTATGAACTACCAAAAGCAGAATAGACACCGATTATGCTTTCGGTAGTTTTTTCAATTCCAGAAATATCATCGAGCAACATCACACTCGTATCGTTCATTTTTTTTACAACGGCTTGAAATGAAAAATTAGCTGCGATACCACTCACTGTTCATTGTTATTTTTGTTGCGGTTTGTATTTGGTGTGATATAGCACCTGATTCGTTCATTTAAAATATTTACCTCGATTATTTTCTTTAAACCCGAGGTAAAAATAATTTTTTATTTTGGTTGTGAATTGCGAAAAAAGTATAATTTTTACTACGCCTTCATTTACCTTGGTGTTTTGATTTTTCAGGGATAAAAACTAAGCTATAAGCCCTCACATAACCAAGAAAAAAGGTGTTGTTTCTTGTAGTGACTCCTGGGCATTTTCAACCCATTTTGCAACTTTTTCACTCCAAATACTAGTTCCTCCTAACCAAAACCACAAGACTTAATTTGGATCAATTTCAACCAGAATTCCCAACATATCTCCATTGAAACATACAAAAAATAAACTAACAACTAATAACATCATAACAAAGAAAAGCACCGTATTTTTTTTTATTTTCTTCATTCCTACTTTCACGATTCAATTAATCAAACCTTATCATTGGGTCTCCAAAGTCGCCATCTATGACTCTACCCCCGATGACTTCTTTGTGGAGAGGTCTCCACAAATAGTCATCCTTACCTTTAGGCTACTTTCTCCATATCAGGAATTCATGTTCAAACTTAGTCAATGTCGAGTCCCTAGCTTATCTCTGGGTTTAGGAGGAGGCCTATGAGGTTTTAACTTCTTCTCATACATACTCCACAACTCGCTGCATGTTAGTGTTTACAGACATGGAAAAGCAATTCGCCATAGGAAAAGCAATACTAAGATCCTACAAGGTACTAGAGTCATCAACATTTTCATCAAATTTAATGCTTTAAACATGCATGTATTCCCTCATCAATCATGCAAGGACTCTCAACATCATCATTCATGCGAGATTCTTTAAATTGATCAAAATTATCACAAATGCTTATGTCATTGCATGCAAGAGAAGAATTATATGATCCATGATTAGATTTTAGATTTGAAAGCCAACTCTATCTATGTCATCTACTAGGGTTAGTGTTCCTATGTGGACATCTATTTTTAGTTCTTGATCTATGTCCTCCATTGTGCAACATATCGAGGACATAGAAGTCTGCCGAAAAAAACTAATGTGCCAACCCTAACCACCACATCATTATCTAGACCTCTAGAAGTAGCTTGAGAGTGATCAGCCAATTGGACAATTACCTTAGTCTCCCTAATCTCTGTCCCATACAAGCTATAGGGAATGACAGAGTCTTCTAGATCAATCGTGGCATCCTTGACTAGCTTTCCCCCAAAATGGATAGGAATGAAAACAAACCGGGATCATCACATTTCTTAGGTAAACTTCTATGAGCTAATGTGGCTAATCCCCCTATTTTCACTTTCCCTACCCTTTTTATAGGATTAGACCTCTTCTTAGTACATGCATTTTTGAGATATTTAGCATAGATTGAGATTTGATCAATAATATCTAAAAGTGGGATACTAACCTCACACATCTTGAAGACTTGTCGAATTTGCTCCTCGTTGGATGCCACTATTTCCTTTCCCCTCAAAGCATCTAGAAATGGAGGTGGAGGGTTACTTTGTTCACCTTAGTGGTAGAGGTCTCTTGCTCGTTCTCCTCCTCAAGGAGTATATTTCTTTCTTCAAGTGTCGACTTGGCTTCTCCACCAACATATCATCTTCTTGCAATTTCTCTTTCTCGGCCTCTTTCAATTCCTTCCAACTCCTCAACTTAAGAAACACTCATATTCCTTGGGTTGATCTCGAGAAGGGAAGGTAATTTTCCAAAATTTATTGGTTAACTAAGGTGGCCAATTTCCCCACTTTTACTTCAAGGTTCTTTGTGTTTAAAAACATCCTCGTGCCCAACTCCTCTATATTGCGCTTTGTACGCTCTGCGAATAACTCATTGCTCTTTGTTACTTAATATGAAAACCTCCAACACTTCATCCCTCTCCAACTTGTAGATAGCCCCACATTTGTTGGAAGGTCATTTACCTCTAAGGTAGGGTTGTAGTGAAGCACTTCTTCGATTGTAACCTTGTCCACCTCTATATCCATTTCCTTGCTCTAGTTTGTGGTTGATCCAATGAAAGTTGGAGTGATCACGGTACCAAGGGTTATTGGCGTAGCGATCTTGGTAGTTGTCTTCCCCATGGTTTCCACCTAACCTTTGCAGTTGCCCCTTAACAAATTGTCAGTTTTCTCCATTATACTCCAAAGCCTTTACCTCCTCAAACTTCTACCACTTATGGGAACATATCTGTCGGATGATCCAAGCTAAAAAATACTACAAACCTTCACCTGATTATCTCTCCCCTTCATAAACTCCTTCATCATAGAGGCGAGGGCTTGGACTTGATCTTCTAACTTATGTGAGTGAGTGAGTTCCTCCAATGTCTTGGCCCTCGACCAGGTTCCAAATTGGTGTGTCCCATTTTCCATCTCTTAAAAAATGGTCATAGCGTCTTTTGGGCTCTTGTTGGCTATTGATTTGTTGCACAGAACGCTCGTCATCCCTATATCATTGTCACAAAGGCCCTCAAAGATGTAGTAAAATAGGTATCCATCTTTGAATGAATGGTATGGACAGCTTGCTAGTAACCTTTTGAAGCGTACTCAATACTCGTAGACAGACTCATTGGGAAGCTGTGAGATGTTCAATAGTTGCTTATTTAACTAAGAGGACTTGAAAGTGGGAAAGTACTTCTCTAAAAATCGAAACTTCATGTCCATCCAAGATGTTATGGAAATTGGTGAGAGGTAATACAACAAGCCATTTTCCACGTCTCGAAGTGAGAATGGAAAGAACAATAGGTTGTATTATTCCTCTGAGACTCCCGGCGGTTTAACATTTGTACAAACCAAGTCAAACTATGCTGGTTGGGTTCCTTGCCAGCCATCCCATGGAATGTTGGATGGCACTGAATCATACCACTCTTCAATTTGTAGATTCTATTCTGTGGAAGGGACAGGAAGACAATATAGAGGAGTTGACTCCTAAAGCTATAAGCCATTAACTTCATCAGTGTTCTATTCTCCTCCGCCATGATATCTCTCTCAACATCTAACTTTACATTATGTCCTTGCGGAACTACTTTACTAACCCTTCTTATCCTCCTTTTTTGTCTAGCTGTGTTTTCCCTTAAGGAGTGTAAGGTTCCTTGGTTAGTTTTACAGTTATGTACCATAAACTAGTAACAATACAATACTAGTCCAGAAAGGAACTCTAGCACAGAAGTTAGGAGGAAACAAGAAAAACTATCAAATATCTCTGCAAAACAACCAACAAAAACTACTAAAACAAAAGCACAAACTTCTTCTACCAACTAGTCATGTAAGCTAACAAATAAATTTAAACTAGTATCCCTGGCATAAGCATCAATATTTGAGCCGCACCCCGCAGGGTTGTTCTTTTTACCAAATTACCCATGGAATGTGTCCAAAGATAGAATTGTAATGTTGATCCTATACTCACTACTAATTACTATAATGTAGCTAGTGGTAAGCCCAGGGTCATCCACAGAGACACTAGAATTTAAGAGTTAGGTTGATAGTACTCATGATAGGGCATCACCTTTCGTGTGTCATGAATAGCTAGTGCTTTAAAAAGATAACCGGAGGTGTGGGGGTTTGTGACTAACAAACTAAACCGCATGCAAGAAACAATATTTAAACTATGATTAACTAGTTTTTGGGGTATTTGTGTAACATGATCGATTAATGACTTTGATCCTAGATTCTATCACATAGAACCATATAAACCTATTATCATACCTATGTGAAATAGTGTGGAGATGGCCGAGAATTCTCATTATCTGCCACACAAAGGTTCGACTCCCATAAAAACCATCGCACCACCTCTGTAATAAGGGATGTGCTTTGATTTTTTTTATACCATATTCATTCCCATCACCTCACTCTCACTACAACAAAAATGACCTATTAATTTGCCTCCTTTACCTAATTTTTTTTGTTTAGGTCAAATAACCGAAGTAAAAAGTTCTTTACCTCAGTTATTTTTATTTTTGAAGTAAAATGTTAAAGAAACAAAGTAATTAATCCTACCGAATAGCCTGCGACGTCGCATATGTTGTTTTAAAATGTCTACTGAAGTCGCATTGTAAGTCATTTTCACTGACATGTAATGCGATGGTTGACCGACATCGCAGTTATGTAAATGATAGGCTGATTTTGTAAAAAGAGGAAGTATTATTTAAATATTTAAGAAGGCCATTTTTTTATATTATGATTGAAAATGGTGGAATGCGAGGGAAAACTACAAGAAGCAACAAGTAAAGAATTTGACGGTAAAGCCAGGGTTGTAATTTTTTCCTCGTTATGGCGTCTCTCCATCCTCCCAATGTCCCATCATCCACATTCCACTCCACTTAACTCATACCAAACTGCTTCCTTTACACAGTCACAAAGTAAGTTCTCATGTCTTTCCTGCTTTATTGATTTTTTTGCTTCGATTAACTTTTATAGGCTATAGTTATTTGAAAGTGATTGACTTCGGTCTACAAAAGTATTTGTTCAATGATTTTTAAAACGAATGTAGAAAAACTTGTTGAATGGTACGGTTGAAAATGGTTTTGAAACATATGCACAGATCAAATCGCATATACAGACAATTATATATTGTTCATATGAGGTAGTTAAATTATTAAAAAAACTGTGGTCATGAAATTACCCTTACCCCATAAATTCTATTAGTAATTGTTTTTGTTCTAATAGAATAGAAATTGCAACTTAATCAGCTTGTATTATGATGACCTTAAAGACAATCGGCCCCCAATTTCTATGATCTCAAAGAACAAGGTGTCCCTTATGCATAGGCGGTTTTCATAAAGGAACTCGCCAAAATCCTTTGGGGACAAGGCCTTGATCTTCCCATCCCTCGAGTAGTTCATCTGCAGCTCTGTCCGGTAGCACATCAGAAGAACGGGGTCTTGTCATTCAGCAGGAGTGGTACAAATACAATGTCCCTTGGGATGTATTAAGTCACCAAAATAATATTCATTAGATATATATATATATATATATATTAGCAACAAATAATATTAATTTTAAATGCTTTAACAAAGTTAGGGTTTTCCTAAAATTCTGCTGTTTTAGATTGCAGTGGAAACAAGGCTATCAGCAGCCATTGTTTGTTGTTCAAGGTCGAAGTCAATAGGCTCTGGGTTGCTCTGTTATATGAAAAAATTAATGAAAACAATAAAATGTTATTCGTTATATATAAAGTGTGAAGATGTGTTAGTAAATATATATTTACAATGGTAAAAGACCTAGGGAAGGGGCAATTTAATGATCCTTCGCAAGCCTTTAGTCCTGAATCAAAAATGAAAATGCTAAACGTAAACTAGCCTTGGAAATGCAAGGTGCGACTTTGGAAAATCGTCTCAGGTACATGTCGGTCCAAAGCAGTGGTTGGACGACATGTACCAGCGACATTGCTCACAAGTAGGCATGACCAAACACATGACCGACACAAAAACGTGGTCGCATTTGAAATTTCAAATTAAACTTCCAATATGCGACATCAGTTACAAGTCTGTTCAACCAAAGGTCAAACCGACATAGGTTCGACTTCTCACACTAAAGAACTTACTACTTGAAATAAGAATGTACACGTTGCACGCTTTTGGCATAAATCGATTTGTAAAATATACCTTACCGACATTGTATGTATCAGAGACAGCTAAGGGAAGAAACAAATTAAACCAAGAAAAAAATGAACTTTTGACAATATAAAATTAAACAAACACCCTTTGGGAACATACCAATATATAGTACCTACGTTCACTTAAGGAAATTCACCATCAGAAAAATCTGAGTAAAAACTAGAAAACATTCACCGACCACAAATCCAACAATGTAAAGTAACAATTACAAAAATTAAGTGTTAGAAGAGTAAAAAAATTGTACTATTAACAAGAGATAAGTGAAGGGGGAGATTGTTGGAATTCACGGGAAACTTATGAAGAGAAACTTGAACTGATTGTCAGGATCCTTATTTTTATATGTGTCTAGGAATGACATCATTTTGAACCCTTTTGATGTCTGCCTCGCATAGTGTGACGTCGCACCAATGTCATTTAGGTGACAAGGTGTCAACCAATGACTGACGTCGCACGTTTATATGGGCCACACAATGTTAGCCCACTAGCCAGCCTGTCAACAATTCAAATTTATTTAAAAAATTGGTCGCGACAACAATTTTCTAGTTTTAGAATGATTGAAACAAATTATTCATTACACATAAGTCATTTCTAGTTTTTTGAATGATCCTACTATAAAATTTTGCTCATATGTTAGGTTTAATATTAAGGATTCAATAACATCAACATTAACATAACATTCAGCAAATAGGTTATAAATTAAAGATTAAAGATGAAAATACATAAAAATAAATACTGTTCCAAATAAGAATTAATTTATTTGAAATAAATGTTCAGATCAAGTCTAAGCTAAACAACTAATATTTGGGGGGACGAACGATAACATTAAAAACAATAGGCCCAACACCATTTAGATGCTCGAAGTAGAGCGTGTCCCCAACCAAGAGTTCCTCAACATCAATAAACTCACTAAAACCCTTTGGCATCAGGGTCTTCAGGATCCCGTTCCCCAAGTATTGCATGTGGTACTCCCTTCCGTTGCACTAGAGCACAACAGACAACTTGTACAGTGGTAGGAGCTCCATAATTTGGCTAGGGATATACTGAATTATAAACAAAAAACCACATTTAGTACATATGAAAGTAATCTACGGAAAAAGCTAATGAAAACAAAATACATGTATAACAAAGAGGACTTACAAGAATTAGAATTGACCTGAAGTTCGTCTGGGTCAGAGTGTGGACAAAGTGTGGAATGATATCACTGAATGTTTTCCGTGGATGGTCATTATCCGAATCGCTACGGATCAGCATTGCTCAATGAAATTAATGAAAATTAAATTAGAATATATATAATAAAATAAAAGGAATTTAAATTTAAATAAAAATCGCTCACCTCAATCGGGGAATGGTTTGAACCACCATTGTTAGCCATGATTCTTGAAATTCATAATATCACGGACGAAAAATATTATGATAGACAGAAAATGGTTTGATGGAAATTTATTCAATTAATCTTTTTAGTCAGCCAGACTTCACACATAAATGTCAATCCAAAATATGACTTGGCTGATATGTATGAGCAGCGTTGTTGACACATTGGTCTAAAATAATGGCATGGTCTTCATGGTTGAGCAACGTCTCTCAACCATGAAGGGTACGACGTCTCATACAATATTAACTGCGGAAAATATAAATGAGCGACATCGCAAAACTATTGCTCCAAACGAAAGAGGATCAACAGACCAGTGATTTCTCATTCAAACACAGCAAATACACTAAGTACAACAGAAAACAGGAAAAATATAGATTCTAAACCAAAACAATTGGGCCACATTAATAGGGGAGAATATAAACCAAAATTCGTACACCCTAGAACCTAATCCTAGAAACCTAATCCATAGAAACTTCAAAACATAAAACAAATAACACATTCACAAACCATATGCATACAATTTAAAGGATTTTTTAAAAAAAAATTACATAACCACGTCTAAAAATAATACATTTGAGAAGATGGATAGGCGGGGCTGTTGAAATTTGAGGTAAAGTTGAATGTTTGAAGTGATGTATGAGGTGGGCTCCATATATATAGTCGTTATGAACCGTTGTAAATTACGCTTTTGCCCATGCGACATTGCATGGTAGTCAACCTTACCGTATTTGGATTGATGTTTGAGCGACGTCAGCTAATCTAAATATGGGCCTCACCATTTAAGACCACTACCATAGCAATCGGCTCGTGTTTGAACAAAGCTTTTATTATTTGACCCTCGTGAATTCCACCTCGGCATGTGCGACTTTGCAAGTCAATCTATTTTAACTACATTTAACCGACGTATGACCGATACCTACTAGCCTGAAAGTTGGTCTCACCATTGCAGCCCACTAGCATAGCAACTGGACCCACGTTTAACCAAAACGAACATAATTTACCACAATAATGGTAAGTGGTACATTAGATACTACTAATTGAATATTATAAATGTCCATGAACTTTATTAACATCCGGTTTGATCGGAAACAATTTTAACACAACCAGTGAACTTTTCAGTTTTTACACTTAGGTCCCTCCAAGAAGGTGGGGAAGGACGAAATGCAAAATTGGAGATGCCCAATTATCTAAATCACATTGTCACATTCATGTTTTTCCGATTTAGTCATCAAGGAACCATGGTATTCTTCCCTAATTTTTATTAGTATTCCATTAATACCCTTACGATGAGCGTTATTAATTTGAACGATAAATTCCACCACATACAATCACACGAAATGACACATACCCATTTTTTTATGAATTAAAGAGGTAATGAAATTTCGTATATCGATTATTTTAAAGTGCTAGTACATGGTCTAGAGTAAATTGTATTTTATTACTTATAAGTATGCAACAGTTATTCGGAAGATCTTGTGGAAGTCTCTGTTGGATCATGCTCCAGTTTCTTTATTACTTTTGGGGATTATAAGTCTAACTGGGGATGGCAAAGGTCTCATCCGGGATGATTGGAATAGATTTTGGGACTTCTGGTATACTTTTAAATTTTTGCACTTCGATCCCTCCAACAAAGTGGGAGAAGCCGAATTGCAAAATTGGAGATATCCTTATCTAATTCACCAAGTCACGACCATGATTTTTTGATTTGTTCATGCACGAGTCAATGGAATCGGAGCAAAATCTTCTCAGACAGTGTATGACAAAAAGTTCTGAAAATTACATTATGACCCAAACTTCCTTGCATGTTTACTATGCTTCATAACTCTGCACCCGAACGTTAGGACAAATATTTGATGAGGATATTATGCGTACTGTCTAAGAGAGGTGCGAACCAGGGTAATCATGGGTCCTTTTTGTTAGCAATCCATTAATACCCTTACAATAAGCGTTATGAGAACGATAATTTCCACCGCATAAAATCACATGAAATTTCATGTTCTTGGTTTTTTGTTAAATAAAAAGGTAATAAAATTCCTTCCATTAGATTCGAAAAAGCACTAGTACATGGTCTAGAGAAAATTGTAGATAATTATTACTTATGGGTATACAAGGATCATTTGGGAAGAACTTGTGGAAATCTATGTGGGAATAAGATCAGTTTCTTTATTACCATATGTTAGTATAAGTTCAACTATGGGTGACAAAGTGTCATTTTGAGATGACCGTAATCGAGTTTGGGACAACAGGTGAACTTTTTAATTTTTCCACTTAGGTCCCTCCAAGAAAGTTTGAGAAGTCGAAATGCAAAATTGAAGATAACATTTTGTTATTCACATTTTTAGGAAAATGTAGTTCCTATTTTGGGCATGAACGGGTTGCCGGAAGGAACCGCAATCTTAACAGGGAGTATTTTTTTACACTTTTCAAACATTAGAATGTGGCTGTTATGAACGACCTCACAAATGTGTTGCATAAAACCAACCCCTAAACGACACCCAACCGACATTGGCCGATCATAAATTTCCAGCGGGAACCAAAAATTTTAGCCAAATGTTTCTCCAACCCTACTTCATGTCAATAACATTCAGCACCAACACTCATTTCCAATCTCTAACACACTTCCTCCAAACCCAACTCCACACCATCATTTCCATTCACACCATTACAACCACTAAAAAGATCATTAAAATTTCTTCTCTCAAACATCAATAAGTATCCTGGGATGGAGCATCTCCGAGTTCAAATTAGTTGAGGTAGTTTTCCATCCATTCCATGTTCATTTAGCAATTTTATTACCATGCCTTCTATATGTTTTTTTTTGTCATTGATTAATGATTGAGTATTTTCATGAAGTATAATGATTATGTTACATTTTATATCAGGTATTTTTTTTGTGTTTAAAAGATAATGTCATGTTTGTAAGGAGTGAGAAAAAAGACTTTCGGGCTGATTGAGACCAATAATCAAATCTTCGTATGACCACAGGTTGAATGTGTGACGTTGCTCGCAGTTAATTGTCCCATCTGATATGAAACCGAACGTTGACAGACATCGCATTGGATAGAAAATGGCTGAAACATCTATGAATGTCCGACGTTGATTATTAGTCGGACTTTGTGACTTTGGTCCATCCCGCACATGATGTGGCTTTAAAGAAGATAGGGTACTTTTTCTATGTTGAGATTAATGTCATTTGAATTTGACTATATTATGTGTACATTATTTGAGGACTTCCTAATTCTAACATAAATTTTATTTCATGTGTATTGATTGTAATAGAATAAAGAGAGTTATCGATGGGCTTTCAACACGACTTGTCATTTCCCTAGTCCCCCGGACATGATTAATGTCATACAATATAGACAATGGAGGTTCAATACAATTAATTTTTCAACTTTCACATCAACCTTATGTATTTTAATATATTCTAACATGTATTGGTAATATATGTTCAAGTTATGTGGGTTTTTTAAAAATGTCATTGATTCCCACATTAATCGAACAACAATTGATAGTTGTATGATGTTTACTAATTTCACAAGTTTTGGATTATTAATTAACATGTAATGGCTATCGAAGAACGATTGTTTATGTCATCAAATATTATAATATTTTATGATAATCGATGTCTCCACAATTTATCGGCGAAGTTGCACATACCGGTGGAAAACAACACCACACCAACATCGTATAAACCGGCGTTAATTTTTGTGCGACATCGCAAACTCAAAATGACTTAGTATTCAATAGCCTTCCCCTTCATCAACCACATAAAATGAGTGCCTAAGATAGACCATGCGACACTGACTTGCGCGAAGTCACAACCATCCTCTCCTATCGTCTGATATCTAGCTCTATGGCTGACGTTGGTTCTTATAGATGTCAACATCAGCATAAACAAATTCAAAGTTGTGGTCGCCAATCATTGGGCTTCTTTCTTGGACCAACATCAGTCACGAAACCTGCTGACATCAGTACAAAACCGAAGTAAAAGATACTTTTTACCTCGGCTATGAACAGAGGTAAAAAAATGTAGCTTTTACTATGGCAGTATTTACCTCATTTTTTTGGGACTAAAACCTGAGGTAAGCGGTCCTGTTTCTTCTAGTGTCTCGATCATATTGCCCCCCTACTTAAAGGATCTAAGCCTTGCGTTGGTAGCAAATGTTAGACATAAGAGTAAGGACACTAGGTCCTGGGCACTCCACTATGGGTACCAACCCTAGGTTTAAAGAGGAAAAGGAATTGGCATCTCGTGATGACTCTAGGGTTGATATAACCCTAGTCGCTACAAACTACAATGCATATCCCTTGGGTAAGCCAAGGGTTTCCCCTCGTTAGAAGTTTTAATACGGCAATCCCCGATCCACCGCTTCTAAAACTCAATCACTCACACAAGTAGCCAATTAGAATTAACATTTTTCGAGTCAGCCCTATTCAAAGTAGCGTGAATGCACTTATATCTCGGTGTCTTGAGCCTACGAGGTCGTCAATCTAAAACTCCCAAGATATCATTTAGTAGCCTAGCACAATATTGTACTATGCATGAAATTATTTATTCATCATAAGACATGCCATGGTATATATCATACATGAATAGAAAATATAAATCAACAAAAAAAATTCAGATGACATAGAAAATAGGTTAATATAAGATCTCACAAATAATATTCAAGTCATGGATACAAATACTAGTCTAAGATAATAAACTACTCTACTACTAAAAATCCATGGAAGTTATTTAATTAAGTATCATGGATCTAAGAACTAAGTGAATGGGAAAAAAAGAATTCTAAAGACAGAAAGTTCTTCTTTTCCTTCTCACCTAACACACACTAAGAATCTACATTATGTCTACTTTCTTAAACCCTATGAGATCAAAGGCCCTTATATGGTATATAGGATTAGGCTTTAAAAGGCCAAAAAAGGGAAGAAAACCCTAGCAGCCACATGGCACGACTCATGCCATATTACATATGTCGGCTAGCACAACCCCGTGCAAAGCAGTGGAAGCGTTCCTTGACTTTTTCTAATGGCATGGGCCATGCCAAAGTGCACGGTCCATCATCTAGAGCTTTCTTCTGTGGCTTCTGATGGCACGGGCCGTGCTAAAGTTCACACCCCGTCGTCTAGCCTTATATTTTTTTCATATCCTAAGAACGGGTCATGCTAGTTTGCATGAACCTCATCCTTGACCTTTTTCCTTCGACACAAGTTACATCACGGGCCGTGACAAGTTATACGGCCTTTGTCATTCTTTGACTTTTTCAGAACTTTCTCATTTCTTCAATGCAACTATCCGCTATCACGTTTTAACTCGTGGTCTTCAGTATTCTTACATCCTTGAAAATAGCTTTCTAAAAGAAGTCTAAAGTGCTTACGAGCGATCTACAAATAAAGCTCACAAAGAATATCTAGATGCTCGTAAGGACCCAAATCTATTAGACCAAAAATAGGCTACTAAGTGAAAGATTTAGATGTGACAAGCTAAAATAGTCATCCAAACCCCTAACAATGTAAAACTACCAATCTACCAATCAAAATACAATAAAAGAGATTTTAAATGCTTCGGAAAATAAATGCATTTGACGTCTCAATAGTAGAACATGGTAGCAAAGGATTTTCCAACACCTTTGCCTGTCTCGGGAGTCTTTGCATTTAACTCATTAGTGCATTCATATTAATCTCCAATCGATTTTCATCTAAGTTCCCTTTTTGATTAAAATGAATAGGTTTGAAAGGTGAAGAAGGTGAAGGTATTGCCTAACTATCGATCGCTTCATCAGGGTGTTGATCACCACTTTGAACATGTGAAATAGGTGTCAATGAATTAAGAACATGTTGACTTTAAACATTCGAGACATTTGGTTTGTCCCCTGCCATTCCTTTGAAGTACTGCTAAGAACAACAAAATGGATAGTAGAAAACTTCTAACAACCCCCCCCCCCCCCCCTTCCCGTTTGTTTAGTAGGTAGCTCACCAAGTTTATAACACTCCCAAATCACAAGGAAATGGCTAGGATGAGTTAAATCATCTAAATCAAAGCAGTTTCATCCATGGAGTTATCTTTGATATTCGTGTAAAAAATCATGAATTTTGTAACAAAACCAGTAGGGTCGAAAGTCGAAGCCCTCTTCCTCTTAGTCGGATGTTTTCTTCCCTGAGGCATACCCTTTTGCACAAGTGGATTTTTTTTCCCATTGTAATATTCACAAGGAACGAAATTGCAAAGTGAATTCAGTGGAATGAGTGGGTAATTTGTAAGATATTTTAATTTTCCAACCCCTGTCTTGAACTAATATTATATATTCCAATAAAATAAACAATAAAGTTTCCAACCCTGTCTTGAAACAAGTGATAGGCTCATTTAAGATATGGAAATAATTTCTTGAAAAAAGTGATTGATAAAATTACATCCTCGATTTTGGAAGATAGCTTCACAAACAATTAGTTTATCCCATGATACATTACGATATTGGAATAGTATAAAGTTTACTTTATTGAATATTTCAAAAACAAATACTTCCACATCAACAATCTAGAATTCGTAACCTGTTTCAGAAGTTTGTAGTTCCAATTTTGAGTGATGACGATATGGGCAGTGTGTGAGAGGTGTATATGTTCTGATATCGGAACTGGTTTCGAAAAAATTTCTCACTACAAATATTTTCCTCCAAATGAAAGTATGAACCTTGAATTGGATAAAAATCTTTCAAGAAGTACTTAATGTTGGAGAACACTGGAAAAACACTTAATTAACAACATTCAATCATTACATCAATCCCAGAACATCGAATTCAAAGTGTATTACATAAAATCTTAATATGGTAATGCCAACAACGTAATTTTGGTGCAAAATTTTAAGGCGATGTAAGGTCAATGTTAGATATTCCTCAAATTTATCTTCATCATCTTTATTGTCCCTGGATTATGTAACACATCTAAGTTTTCACTTATCTATATTTTAATCCCTTTCCTACAGTGGTAAGCATCTCGTTCGGCCCTATGACGCTCGACTTCTGGCTAAAAATATTTTATTTATCGAATGAAGCATGATAGGGTTAATCTTCTGCATGAACCCTTTCTGCTCCTTGGAAGATCACAAGATAAAATACAATTAAAAAACAACATTCACAATACAAACCAAAGTTACATTCAGTAGTAGAGGCTTGCCTATTAAAGACAGTTATATCGGACCAGAGAAGTCACTTTGTAGGTGACTTATCCGGTAGTGAATTTGATCGTCATTGATCAAAGTCACTTTGAGGAACCACCTTTAAAATGATCTCAACAAAGGCAGTTATTTTCCACCATTGAACGCACTGAAGAACTATCGGGTTCCGATAACAAAACTAGAGTCCTGAGTTCAAAATTATAGGAGCATTATCGGGTGTGAAAATCAGATATGAGTCTGAAATGAAATTCAGGTTCCTCAATTAGATTCAATTTCTAGCCTGTGCAATTAGTTCCTAAGTCGGATGCACTTTTCGCTCCGCTACTGTATTTTGACACTTGAGATGGATAAAAATGAATTTAAAGTTCCTGATTCGGGTAGCTTTTTAGACCTTGAGTTTCGAATCCGGAACTCATATATCGACTCTTTAAGAAAGCCATGTACAAGAAGCTGGAACATGGTTGCACACTCAGAAGTCGTTAGGGAAAAGATGTAAAAATAAAAACTACAAATATATTAAACACAACTAAAAGAAAAGCCTCGTATAACAGCTCTAATACATACAAAAATATATATAGAATACACTAATGAAGCACCATTCTATAGATAGGAATAAAAATCTAGCCAATTCTATTCCCCAAAACAAATGTCATCATAATTCTTCCTAACTAACAAAAACCAACATACTACGCTAACAAAGCAACAATCTATAGATAGAAATAGAGATCTAGCAAATTCTATTCCACACATTATGTATCATCCATATATATATATATACACTAAAAATTAGACCCCACAAGATTCTAAACCACAGTTGGACTTCCAATAGATGCCGACTGGGCATTCACAAAATACCTAGCAAAGCAATTTCTTGCGAAGTTGATATCATCGTGTGAATACGACTTGTTGTTGACTTGAAAAATCCGTGAGTATGATAATATGACAATTAGGCCGACAAATAATTTAATAAAAGACAAAAAATGGGATGCGAAACTTACTTTGTCAATTTCTAGGTTATCCACTCGGACTTGTTGAATGGACTCGGCGGCGTAAATAATTATGTAATACCCGCACTCCCAAATTTTTGCTTGTTTTTGGTACTGATCAAATGCACTGCAAGTAGTCATAAATATTGAAAATATACAATACTAGTAAATGAGAACATGTGAATAAATGACACCTTGATTTCTACTACGTCCAAAGCCGTATTGCTTGAATCGGCTGTGTTATTTATGTATGCACCCAAAATTTTCACAAACGTGTCTGATGGTTTTAAATGCAACGGATCCATCCAAAAAAACATGCTTCTTCCCCGGGACAGTAAAAATTAATCTCCAATGGTCCCTGCAAGAAAAATTATATAAAAACAATTGATGCTTTTAAGTCCGTTAATTAAAATGAGTATCTAACCATCACTGCCCCCATGTATGGCGCGATGAATAATTTTTTATCTTTCCGGCCTAGACTCTTGCAGATGTAGTTGATCCTTTCATCAAATGTGAATTCAATTTCTTGAGTCATCACGGGACACAAATGGCCTACCCAACCCTAGGCATTTTGACTCGCAATGTAATACATGTATCTTCAAAGCAATATTGAGAACATTAATTGCATACAATAATTATTACTACTCAAATATGAATTTTAATGATTAAAAAATACTCATAATAGGTACAGGGACATTACAGTTTGGTACATTTGCTCACAGCTCCAAAGGTCTTCGAAGTCAATCCATGAGGCAATGATATCACGCTTAGCACCAAAAAGACACTCATTTCTAGAAAATAAGTAAGTTGAGTTACGGTGGTGCGCGGCAAACCAATCAAACAACACCCTAACGAATTGAGGTGAACTCTTTTTCACTTGCGCCCAAGTGACCGGAGCTCTATCCTTCTTTGGTGTTTGTAAAACTGGCCGAGGTGTCTTCAGGGGTGCTTCCTTCAAATGACTATCCATTGCCGGGTTGGCATAAACGAGGCAACGAGGCCAAGAAGAAACATCCCTCATAATGTGGTGTTGAACAACACCATTTTATCAACGAAACTCGACAAATACCATCTGCAATTGGTTTTCCTTGATGATGTCGCATTACCGGATACAAAATATCATCGTCAACGTGGAGGGGCATACCTTTGTCTCCTTGATCAATGTATAGCTCACACAAACTTGATGACCATATGGTACTAAAAATAAGTTTTAATTACTGGAAAGTCCCATTGTGTAATGATTGTGTGTGTAAAAAAATTTACCTTTTAAGTGGTGACGTGATCGCCTTGTCTAAGTTGATGTCTTCTTCTATTGGTGTTAGAAGCTTTAGCTAGTGGTTGATCTCAATTTCACCCCATAAGTGGCATGAACCTCTAGATGGAAGAGTCCAATTTGGCATCAAGTCATTCGAATTTTCTGGGACAAGAAGACCGGTGTGTTGGATTAACTTCCTTATTAAAATGTCTTGTTGCTCTGTGCGCTTGTCTCGTATAATAGCCTCTTTTTGCAAGATGTGCACCCTAGACGGTTTTGCCCTATTGTAAGACAGCACAATTCCAAATGCATATTTTTTTGATAAGAAGGCGCCTACCCTTACCACGCCCCGGGTGATCTAATTTATCCGTAACTTGGGTAAGGATGTCAATTTTACCCATCGAAACAAAGTTCCCTTCTATTTGATATTTTTTCAATTTAGCCTACATACGTGAGGTCATTAAAACATGTACCATGAAAAAATGATGAGGAAATGCAATGGATGAAATAAAAAATAATTAATCAAGTGAGGCTTACAACTCATTTCGCTAGTTCATTTTCCAAAGGTTTAGTGAATCTACCATCATTGTTTCGGAAGCTCCTTAGGAATAGATCACACCTCTCGATTCCCTCCACATTGATCGGCGTGATCGATGATCTTGCCTCCTCCTCGGTGATCCCCATTCCCCACCCTCAGTTACAAGTTGGACATCTTTTTCAAAAAGTTCCTTTATTAATTTTAGGGCCATCAAACCATAGCTCATATGGCTCTTCCAATTAGGATATTCATTCTTCTTGGAATTTTGTCTCTTTTTTTTCCTTCGTCCCCTAGGTTACGAATTCATAGAGAAGTGACTACTAAAAACAAGGTAATCTAAATACACATTCATAGAGAAGTGACTACTAAAAACAAGGTAATCTAAATACACACAAACTTAAATATAAGTGGACCAACATTTTCTTCATTCTCCAAGGCCCTTCTATTGTGCATCTCACAGCTTTCCGGTTGAATGTGTTTATACGTTAACCACGGACGTTCTCCTTTCCTATGAGAGAATATTTAATTCCTAGACAATGTGTGCTTGTGCTTTCTCTAACTCTTTGATAACGTGCTCGTTTCTGTTTTCCTTAAACCTTCATATCCGGAGCATCGATTTCAAAGGGTCTCTATTTCAAATTAATTAAGACCATCATGTCAAAAATTAATTTGTCATATTAGGATAATAGTAATGTAATTTTGTGTAGATCATAATAATATGAATAATGGTACCTTGCACTCCATCCAAAGGATGTCTTTTTACTTCTTTGGGATCTCGTGCCAATTATCGTACTTAATTTATGTCTACCCTCATTCTACCAACCTTTCCAACCCAACTAGATCACCTAGCACGTTCCTCCTACAAAAAAATTACTCAACTTGTTAAAAACTAACAATGCCAACTCTTTCCTAGCAATTCTCCGCTCTAATGTCCTACAATGAGTCCTTACTATTCCTACGTCATTTGAACCCTCCCCTTCATCACACTCATTTCCAATTGGGCCATCATTTCTTTCTTCCATAGGTGGAACTTCATTCTTCTAGCCTCTCCACCTTCCTCATTCTTCTAGCATCTCCCCTATTTTATTAATTATCTCCCTCAATTTTCATACCTACTTTTGAAATTTGTCCTGAATCAATTCAAG
>JAULKM010132368.1:0-19297 GCA_032355605.1 Rubia tinctorum
CACCACCGTCTCATCATTCCCCCCCACCAACCCCCCCCCCCCCACCTTCCCCAGTGACCTCTAAAAAAGAACAAACATACCACCTCTAACTCTTCTACGCAGTAGACATTGACGCGACGACGATAGCTAATAGGTTTTTCAATTGTTCAATGACGTGATAATGTTGTTTCCACCGGTAAACCTTCAAATGGTGTGCCGAACGACGAAGCAGAGATATTTGATTCTACAAATTAACGCCTTTCAGATCAAGCGTTAAAATTTGATGTCCAATGGCGAGCACAACGGAAGCTAGGTCTCAAGGCTATAGCTCAAGAATTGGAGTGACCACATCGCCCCGTAGTAAAACAAAAATCTCTGATCTGGCTCTCAAAAGATATCGGTGAGAGCACTATCGAAGGGGCGACGGGGTACTGCTCCTTTTATTTCCTTTTTAGGTAAAACTTGAATATAACCCTTAGTTCTTTGTAAAGTATCAAAACAACACCAATTTTTTTATGCTGAAACAATTCTAGGTAGTCTTCGAATGTTACCGTTACACCCAACTGACCTAGAGCAGGGTTAACTGGTCAAATTTCATCGTTGACCATACTAAAAATGACGTTGACGTATTACTATACTGCATTTGAATGTTTTTGAAACTTAAATCATGCGACTGTTTATAGAAATATAATAATTTTTTACTATTTTTGTTGGATGTTTAATGTAAACTAACATTTGACTTACTCTCACTTGTTAATCTTTCTATACCCTTCAATGGGGTAACTTTATGATTTAAGAGATGTTGAGATTGTCACTCAAAATTGATTGATAATTTAAAGAAAAAAAAAGTGAATGGAGGAAATGTTTATGATGACTCACTTTTGCTGCAACTTTTTTTATACATATAAGGGATTTTTTATGGCTCCCTTTGCCAATAAAAAGGAAAGTACATAGAGTTTTTATATCTCTATAAAACTATATTGAGGGGTCTATCCAAAAGATTAACCAATACATTGAAAGCTACAGATTTTCATGTTTAAACACTTTGTTTAAAGATGAGAATCTTTGATTTTTGTTACACAAAGAGGTCTGGTTCTTCCATGTGATAATACAAAGTCATCAAATTTTAAGTCGAACAAAATCGAGAGAGAAAATTCTTAGGTTGAGAGGTCGGGATGAATTCGTTTCACCAGTTCGGATGTTGTGCAGCATGTTGGTGACTGTCAGAAACTATTCCTTTGTTCATGTAACCCAAAGTCCAAAAGCCAAACAGGCACACCAAAAAATGGCAGCAGATTTAGCAGCCCATGTTGTAATAAGTCCATCATGTCTCAGTAGAATTGCTAAGACCAACTCATCAACAAATGGTCTCTGAGTCCTTGTGCATCTTGAAAGAAAAACACACACAACAATATCTTCTTATGGATAAAAAAGAGTACAACAAGATTCCCATTGCAACTAAGAAAAAAAATCACATTATGTCTCCTCTTGTCTTCATTATCCTAAGACAATAGTCTGTTTGTGCAGACATACATAACAGCTAGATTTATACAACCCTTTCATGATAATTAGTTTTTATATGCAACACTTAAAAAAAAGAAAGTGCCTGCAATTTAGCATGTACTTTGAAAATAGCCCTAAAGACTATGTTCTCCTCTTGTACGTAAAGATGAGGCTTCAAGTTTATCCGGGATTAAGAGTCCCCTCAATCTAATGTCCATATTGCCCCATTCAATACGTTCATCACTCTGAATTTTTAAAATTTGGGATCCATTTTGGCTAAGTAATATGTGGTTGATTAGCTTCCCTCGGTATATGTACCACAATATTAATACCAAGCATGGATATGATTTCAGTACACATGGGATAAAGTTCAAAAGGAACCTTGAAATGGGGTGATAATGCATTAACATCAAATAGACAATCAGACACTATGCAATAATCTAGAGAAAAAACTCTATCATTACCTTTCGAAACCGTCATCTTAATAACTAACATCTCAGCTTTGAGGGGAGAGGAAGCTTGTATCGATTCATAAAAAGCAGCAACCAAATTACCCAAAACATCTCTGAAAATTGCAGCAACCGCATCTTCATTACGTTTAACAGTGGCATCAATATTGATCTTAATCCCTTAAAATTACCTCAATCATGAGTAAACGAATCTAGATTTCTTCTTTTTAAAGAAAGGGATCAATTTCTGTTTAATCTAGAAATCATGGTCGGTATAATTTCCACTCATCGGGTGGGCTGAAAAAGCTAAATAAGAAAAGTTCATAATTTGAGAAGTCAGTTGATGTGGTTCAGTCCTAATGTTATCATATAAGGTTTGATTTCTCACTTTCCATAGGAACCATATAGTGACAAGTTAAAGAAATCTAATCACACGTACTTGCACTTTAAGCAAACCAGAGATTGATAGTCTGTTTTTAGCCCACCTGATAATCTAATCATAGTTTGTTTTGTGTTGCAACTTATTTTGAATCAAACTCCACCGACTTTACTCAAGATTGAGGGAAGAAGAAAAGAGATAGTGTGGTGATGAGGGGAAAATGGTTAGATCCTCCAGTCCAGATGGGAACTGATTTTAGATCGAATCAAATTAAAATTTGAAATCTTTAAAAAAAATTGGACTGAATCTGGAAGTCTACCTATTCCATTTTGATCTTCATATTTCGATCCGATTTAGTCCATTTTATCGATCGGAACCTAATCACAAATATCCCTAAGCAGATCATACAATCTAGTTATCATGGGAGAATTAAGAATGTTTTCTTTTTATTTTCAAAATAATTAAAGAATGAGAAAGTCACCGTATCCATCCCCTTATCTCCAAAAAAAATCCTAGTTTTCTTAAATTTTATTTTCCCTGACGGGAAGATGGGGAATAACAATTTATTTTAATTGATGTTTCTTTTATGAACAAGTGTGAGATTTGTCTCCGCACCTTGGTTTTATTTTTTGACCAGATCAATTAGATTGTTGTGTTCACGATGATAACTCGATTTAACTGTTCAGGTTAATGTGTTGTTCTCGATATGCTCATACGGATCGTGTGTTGGTAATTTTATTTGTCGTTTATCTTCGGATCCATTAATTTGGATATTTCATATCTGTGTTTTTCAAAGTGTTTACAGTTTGAAAAATATAGGTCGTGGTTGGATCGTGTGGTAGTGATATTGATGTGTGATACGCTCCTCTCTGCTAAGTAGTCATAGTTTTCGTTGGAAGCGAGTTAATATCCCCGAGGGTGATGTTATAGTTTTATTGGATTTATAATCTGTAGTAGCACTGGCGATCAATTTGGTTGACATGTAATTTAGATCTCATTGCAATATGTTAGTCATTGCTAGAGGCTAGTTAGTTTGGATGTCAATTATACTCATTGTAATCGCCGCTAGGCATTTTTCCCAGCGTTTTTGAATGATTTAAAAAAGTCTCCTATTAGACCAATAATGTAACACAAAGTCTTGTTTTAGGCTGTCGAAAATTTAGGCCATGGTTTATTGTGAAATTATAAGAAGATTCATTTAGGATGGAGTTTTTTAAAAAAATTATGCTGATAAATTTAGAAACCTATAGTGCAATTATCAAAATACTATATATATATCACAAAAATTTCAGAATTATCATTTTTATTTTCTCCTCATCCTCCCACTGGAGACCTCCTATGGCTGATGGTCACCGGCAGGATTTCCGCCAATTTTCCATCGGACGCTGCTACTAGATCCCTAGTGCTAAGATCGATAAGCTCACGAGGGAGATTAACGAGCTCACAGCGAAGATCTCCAGTATTGTGATTGACGAGCTCATGGCGGAGATCGATGAGCTCACGGTGGAGATTTCGGCGACGAGATCGATAAGCTCCCGACGGAGGTCGCGACTCTGAAATTCTAACAAGATCGTGAAAAACAGACCACTAACCTCCGTCGCTTCGGTTGGACCTCATGAATCAGCGATTAGTTGTAAAAATGTTGCGGCGATGACGTAGCTAGGGTTTCGGCAATGGATGCGAAGGCAATGGTGGAGCTAGGATTTCAGCAATGGAGTTGACATCAGAGGAGCCTGGTAAAGGCGAGGTGACGGCGCGCGTGAGATCCATGCAGGTCACTGAAGAATAAGCTCCCGCGTGCAAACATGCGCTGGCAACGACGGATGGAGGTGACGTCAGACGATTGAGCTTCTCCTCATGAGAGGTGAGGTTTAATATTGTGTTTTACTTTTTTCAAAGACTTGTTGAGGTTTAATGTTTTTTGACTGAGCATATTATCAGCAAAGATTGTTTGGTGTAGTGGTTAGTATTCTATGCTTAGAGGTTATAAACATGAGTTTGAATCCCACTATGACCTTTATTTTGAAGAATTTATGTTCTTGAGGTACATGCTGAGGTTTAATATTATTTTACCGAGTGTATGATCAATAACTAATATTTGGTGTAATGGTTATTGCTTTAGGCTTTGAGGTTGGAGACTTGGGTTCAAATCCCACTAGGTCCTTTTTTTGAAGAATTTTTTTTTGAGGTACTGTAGAATGTAGCTTTTTGATTGATGTTTGTAGTTTTTTTCTTTTATGTTAATTTTTTCCAGTATTAGGGTGAGGTTTAATTGATGTGAGTTAATCATTTGTTGTTTTTTTCCCTCATGTTGATATTTTTTTATTTTGTTGCTGAGGTTTTGGTAATAGAAGTTGATGTTTGTAGTGTCTTTTTTCTTATATTGATATTTTTCATATTCCGGATGAGGTTAAGGTGTTAGGAATTGATGTTTGTAGATTTTGGGTGATATAGGTTGATATTTGCAGTTTTTTTTTTAAAATGTCGATGTTTTATTCTTTCAGAGTGAATAATTTATACTCTTGAGGTACCGTAGTTTTTTTGTTGATGCTTTTAGTTTTTTTCCTCTCACGTTGATACTTTTCATTTTTCGGGTGAGTTTTATTTGATACGAGTCGATATTTTATAGTTTTTTTGGAGTTATATGGGTTGATATTTTTAGTTTTTTCTCTCATGTTGATATTTTTCATTTTCTATGTGAGTTTCAGGTGATAGGGGTTGATATTTGTAGCCTTTTTGGTGATATGGTTGATATTTTTTAGTTTTTTCCCTTATGTTGGCTTTTTCATTTTCCGGGTAAAGTTTATATGATAGGAATTGATGTTTTTAGCTTTTGGGTGATATAGGTTGATGTTTATATATATATTTAAATGATAATTTAAGTTTTGTTGATATTTTTATGATTTTCAGTTTTTTTTTTGTTAGTTGTAGTCAATGGTTTTTCAATTTTTTGGTGATTTTTATATATATTTTTGCTGCAATATTTTAGTTGATATTTTATGATTTTCTGTTGATATTTTGTTAGTTGTAGTCAATGTTTATAATTTTCAGCTCGATGATCATATCGATTTTTTGCATTTAAAAAATATTGAATTAAGTGCTAAAATGACTTTGACTTTAGGCTGGAAGTGCAAATATAACCTTGCAATCTCAGAAAGTGCCAAATAACCCTTAACTCCGCTGACTTTTTAGTTAATTGTTTGATGGCAGGATTTTGTTGAAAAGACCATTTAGCCCTTGTCAGATTAAAAGAAAAAAAATCAAATCCTTCCTTCCTTCCTCGGTTTCATTTTTGCCGCTTCTTCGTCCATTTCCTTTCTTTGAATCTACCCCAATCACGCTTCTTCTTTCTTTGAAATTTTGCCACCAGAAATTGAGGGTTTCCAGTGGGGTGGCGGGATGGCGTTGTGTCTGTCTGGGTTGAGAGGAATTTGGAGCGGGATTTGGAAGACATCGGCAGGGCTAGGGCAGAGGAGATCGGGAGGAGTGGTAGCGGGATAGATGGTAGAATGTAAAACCCACAAATAATTTTGGGTGTGTGTATTCATATATATAGTGAGCACAAAGGGTATACAAGACATAATCAGATATGGAAATGATATATACAAAACCAATCAGAAAGGGTATTCCTTTATTAACATGATTCTAATTCATTTAATATTCTATTACCCCCCAAGCGAAGCATGGGACTTGTCGCGACGCAAATCTTGGACCGTAAGAACTCAAACTAAGGATGAGGTAAACCCTTTGTAAAGATGTCAGCAAGCTGTTAATTAGTAGGAACAAAAGCAACCTTGAGCTTGTCAGCATACACCATCTCACGCACAAAATGATAATCAATATCAATGTGATTGGCTCTCTTATGCTAAACCGGATTCTGAGCAAGAAAGAGAGCACTATTATTATCACACAACAAAACATGTGGGGCACGTGCAGTAATGCACAAATCCCGCGGTAAATTCATCAGCCAAGCTAGTTCCGTAGCAGTATTGGCCATAGCCCAGTATTCTGATTCTGAACTAGAACGATAGACCAGAGGTTGCTTCTTAGCACTCCATTAAACCAGGTTGCCACCAAGAAAAATGGCATAACCATAAGTTGACCGACGAGTCTCAATACAACGAGCCCAATCAGCATCAGAATAACCCAAAAATGGCAAAGTGGAAGAATTCTTGCGAAACTGAAGTCCATAGTGCATTGTACCACAGACATAACGCAGAATCCGAGTGACTGCTTAGTAATGGTCATCAGTAGGAGACTGCATATATTGACTGATCGTGTTCACAACATAAGAAATATCGGGATGCGTAATGGACAAATACTGTAGTGCGCCAACCAAAGAGCGGTAAAGAGTGGGATTTCTGAATGGCTTACCGGAAGAACTGGAAACCTTTGAAAAAACTACAAAAGGGATAGCTACCAGTGCCGAGTCTTGCATTTTGGCGCGCAATAAAATGTCATTGGCATATCTGGCTAAGCCAAGGAATAGCCATCGAAATTTCGCACAACCTCCAAACCCAAAAAATACTGTAAGGTGCCAAGATCGGTGATCTTAAACTCGTGATGAACACGAGCAATAAACTTATTGATGATATGACCATCATTCCCGGTTAGAATAATGTCATCAACATAAATCAGGAAATAAAGTAGAGAGACATATTGGGAAAATACAAATAAGGAGGTATCGGCAGAACTGCATACAAAACTCAGGCCAAACAAAAAAAGAACTAAATCTTCGAAACCAAGCATAGAGAGCTTGTTTCAAACCATAAATGGTCTTGTGTAGACGACAAACATGATCAGGATGCATATGATCTTTATAGCCAGCAGGTTGCTCCATTTAAACCGGGAAATCAAGAATGTCATTTAAAAATGCATTTATAACATCAAACTGTGTCAAGGGCCAATTTTGGTGACAAAGATGGATAAAACAGTATGAACAGTGGATGCCTTCACCACCGGACTAAATGTATGATCATAGTCAAAACCAGGTAATTGTGAAAAACTCTGAGCAACTAACCTTGCCTTATGACGATCAAGTGAGCCATCATATTTGTACTTCAAACGATACACCCATTTAGAACTAACAACATTAACATTGGGAGGACGTGGAACCAACTCCCATATCTGCTGAGTGCGAAGGGATGCCATTTCAGAGTCCATGGTAGCAACCAATTCCAGTTCCTTGACCGCAGAACGATAACTATGAGGATTGGTCTTTGCAAATAAAGCACTCAGTAAACCAGAAATATCATAATCAGAAAAATCCTTGTACCTTAAAGAACCAGTGCGAGAACGAGTGGCCATCGGATGTCGGGAAGAGAGAACCAAAGCCGGAGATGATGTGGATCCCGAGATGATTAGTGAGGAACCCGAGGTGATCAGTGTGGAACCCGGGACTAATGATGGCAGCCGTACAGAAGGCGGCGATGGATGCGCTAGTGAAGCAGAGCTCACTGGATCAACCAGTGAGGCTGGATGCGTTTGGACTAGTGGCGCGTGACTCGCACGTGCGGTTGGGGTAGCTAGTGTGGGATTCAATGATGTCGTCGTCGTTTGAGCTGGATGCTATCTGTCACTCTGTGGCAAACAACACAATTTTCTGAAGAACCCTGAGTTTCCGGTACATGGTGAAAATCACAATTTTTCAAAATAATGGGTGATTTGGCTAAAGATAATAGCTCAAACACCTCCGAAGGAACTAATGAAGGCTCCAAAAAAGTAGAAATATCCAGTGAAGAAAAATCTCTAGCAGAACCAGTACGGGTAGCTGGAAAAAATAACTCATCAAACCGAGCATGGCGAGTGATGTACTCCTTCTTTGTGAGAGGATCAAGACATCGACAACCCTTGTACTGTGAACTTTATCCCAAAAATATACTGGACATACTCCGAAGTGCTAATTTACGTGCAGCATAGGGCCTTAAATACGAAAAAACTCGACAACCAAATGGATGAAAATTGGAGTAGTCAGGCGTAGTACGAAAAATAATAGAGAGTGGAGACTGCCCAGATAAAACCAGAGTAGGCAGTCTGTTGATAATGTAGACTACTGTCGAAAATGCATCATACCAAAATGAATGATGAAGGCCATAATGAAAGATCATCGACAAACCTGTCTCAGTAATATGACGATACTTCCTTTCCGCGCGACCATTTTTCTCAGGAGTGTAAGGACAAGAAAGTTGATGATGAATGTCATTTGACACAAAATGAGTTGGCATGCGATGATTCACAAACTTTGTTCCACCATCACTCTGAAATACTTTAATGATGATAGAGAACTGGTTCTCAACAAAAGATTCAAATTGCATGTAAGCCTCTACTAAATCATACTTCCGTCGTAGAGGATATAACCAAGTAAACCAAGAAAAATCATCAACAAAAATGACATAATAAGAGTAGCCAGCTTGAGAGACAACAGGTGAGGGTCCACGTAGATTACGATGAATTGAATCAAGTATGTGGGGTGCACATTTTAAATTATCTTTAAAAGAAAGACGCTTGCCTTTAGCCATCTCACAGGAGGGACATGAATGAGGCTTATGAAGCAAACTAGTAACTGACAAACATCCAGACTTGCTCAAAGAAGAAATCATGTGGTAGGGAACATGACCCAATCTACTATGCCAAAGTTCAAAAGATGCTTTAGAAGCACTTGAGGCCACAAAAGCAGATAAAACTACACCACCATAATCCAAAGCATATAAGCCACTATCAAGATGGCGTTTTCCAATAACATCTCTATTAAACTTGTACGAAATAGTGAAGGAAGAATAGTTAAAACAAATAACAACATTCATACCCCGAGTCAATTTGCTAATAGACAACATATTTATAGTAATTTGCTAAACCACCAAAACACAGACAAAGATAATGAACCAGAGACCCGAGAATGAACAACATGGGTAATGTCAAGAGGAGAACCATTACCAACAAAGACATAACAATTACTAGAAGAAAGAGTCAAGCGTTGAAGAGCGAACTAAGAAGAAGTCATGTGGTTGGTCGCGCTAGAATTAGCTATCCAGCGAATATGCGGAGGAGCATGTGGTGGAGAAGCCAGAGATGAGGCTCGAGAGACCAAATGAGAACAAATAGAGGCAACATGACCAAATTTCTTACACCACTGACATTGCAACTGGTACCATTCATCGGTCATGTGAGAATAAGAAGAAACATGACCTAGATCATAACACCATTGGCACCGTGGTTGATCAAAAGGAGCAATAATACAAGAGAAACTTTTTTTTAAATTTTTTTAGTAAACTGCTAGGATGGCGCAGAAGCTATAGAAATATTTGGACTGGCGCGTAAAGACAAGCGCGATAGAGAGCGTGAAAACACGCACGATAAGGAGTGGGTACGCGTCTGGGTCACGCGCGAGTGGCTACACCCGCGGTAGGGGGAGTCTGGGCGCGTGGATCTGACTGGAAGAAAACCGAGAAACTGACGATGGTTGATGATGGAGGAAGCTAAGAAACCGACGCTAAATTTGTACGGTGGATCCGGCGGGGGACGCTGGCGTGAGCTGGCGGTGGATGACGAACTGAAACCTAAACTTGAGTAGAACTGAAACCTGAATAGTCCTTGAACAATGGAAATGGACGATGAGAAAACTAAGGTAGTCGGAGAAGAAACGTCGATGATAAGATGACCGGAGATGGCGGTGGTGGGCGGTGCTGATTATCGAACGGAGAATTTTGGGGTAACTGAGAAAAAGGGTCAGGAATAAGTTTGGAAAATTTTGGGAATTTTTAGAGAGATCTGACTGATACCATGATAGAATGTAAAACCCACACATGATTGTGGTTGTGTGTATTCATATATATATATAGTGAGTACAAAGAATATACAAAGTAAAATTAGATATGGAAAATGATATATACAAAACCAATCAGAAAAGGGTATTCCTTTCTTAACTTGATTCTAATTCATCTATTATTCTATTAGAGTTGTTATTGGCAAAGACCATCTTGATAGTGGCTTATATGTTTTGGATTATGGTGGTGCTGCTTTATCTGCTTTTGTGGCCTCAAGTGCTTCTAAATCATCTTTTGAACTTTGGCATAGTATATTGGGTAATGTTCCCTACAACATCATTTCTTCTTTAAGAAAGTCTGGATGTTTGTCAGTTACTAGTTTGGATGAGTCTAGGCTCTCGTCATGACTTTCTCCGCCTAACTCTTCAATCTCTTCCTGACCCTAATCACTGGCATCATCTTTATCCTCCCGTTCATCGCTACATTTCCTCAATAGCTCCACATCAATTTCGGATCTTTCCTTAGAAACCTCCATGCTATCCTTGGCCTCTTGAGTATCCATGACCATGTAGTACTCGGATTCTCTAAAGTCAACATCCCGGCTAATGACACATTTGGACGCTTCATCTTCTCTATACCATAGCTTCCAACCCTTCACGTAGTCGGGATAACCAACAAACATACACCTTTTTGCTCTCGGATCTAGCTTGTTCCCTCTTTGGTGCATGTAAGCCCACAACCAAATACCTTCAAATTGTTGAGCTTCAGTAGGGAACCATTCCATACTTCTTCTGGTGTCTTTCAATTCAAAGCCGTTGAAGGACATCGGTTAATCAAGTAAACCGCCGTGTTCATGGCTTCTCCCCAAAACCTCTTTGGCAAACCGACCTCAAATAACATGCATCTCACCCTCTCAAGTAGTGTGCGGTTCATCTGTTCCGCAAGTCCATTTTTCTGTGGGGTATCTCGTACGCTTTTATGCCTAACCATACCTTCTTCCTTGATATACCGATTGAACTTATCACTCAAGAAATCCAAACCATTGGCTGTCTGAAGCTTCTTAATCTTCCTCCCCGTTTGGACCTCAATCATCTTCTTCCAATCCTTTAACTTTCCAAAAATCTTATCCTTGGATTTCAAGATGTACACCCAAACCTTACGATAACAATCATCAATGAAAGTGATGAAGTACCTACCTCCACGTAGAGTTTCCGTCCTTGATAGCCCCCACAAGTCCGAGTGCACATAGCTCAACGTGTCCCTTATCACCTCCACGGATCGTGGAAACTTCACTCTTGTGGCTTTACCGTAGATATAATTTTCCGTAAAACTCTAAGTCATCAAGTTTATCACCCCAAACAAACGTTGCTTGCTCAACTCCTTCAAACCTCTATCATTCACATGACCCAATCTCTTGTGTCATAGGCTCACCAAAGACGTCTCTTGGGTTCTACAACCGCTACCATATTACCAATCAAGGTGCTACCTTGAAGGACGTAGAGACCATGCTCTCTAACACCCCTCATTACAATAGCAACCCCTTAGTGACCTTCAAGACATTCTTTTCACCTTCCCAAGAAAACCCAAGTTGGTCCAAAGTTTCAAGTGAAATAAGGTTCCTCCGTAGTTGCGAGACATGTCGTACCTCCGTCAAAATTCGCTCGATCTCATCATGTGTCTTAATCCGCACCGTACCAATCCCAACCACCTTACATGAATTGTTGTTCCCGAGCAACACTTCACCCATATTGACTTTCTTGTAGCTCCCAAGCAAAATTTCATCCAACTTTCATTTGGTGTCATATGGGATGAGCATCCGGAGTCCATGATCCAACGTTTGTCGAATTGAGTGGTGGAGACTACGAGAACCTCGGAGCTCTCGTAACCATCAACAACTTCTTGAACTATTGCTGCCTCTGCATCCCGTCTCTTGGTCGCTCCATCTCCTCGATAAGGACAATTCTTCTTCACATGTCCTTTTTTGTGGCACTTGTAACACTTGTTGATGAATTTTTCAAGTTCCGAGACTTCGACCGTGACTTCTTCTTGCCTTTGAAATCTTTCTTGTCCGACCTCCCTTGGTGCATCACCAAGCTATCTTGGCTATTACCTTCCATTTCTATCCAACATTTATGTTCCTTTGACTTCAATGCCCCAACAACTTATTTGAGAGTAATCTCCTCTCTACCATGTTGAAGGATGTCAACCATGTGCTCGTATGACCTTGGCAATGAATAAAGAAAAACCAATGTTTGATCTTCATCGTCATACTTCACATCAATGTTCTCCAAATCGATAATAAACTTGTTGAACTCGTCGAGATGCTCCATCAAATCCTTTCCTTCCACCATCTTGAATGTGAAAACTTTTTCTTAAGAAACAACTGGCTAGACAATGTCTTAGTCAGGTAAAGTGACTCTAAGATCAACCATATCATATGTCTTCAACTCATTGTGTTTGTTATACCTAGTTCTCTCCCATGTTTTTCACGCCCAGCCCCTGCTGCTATTTAGCTACTGCCCGTAGCCAGTTTATCACCTAAGGCAAAATCAATTTTGTTTGCTCTTTTAAGTCCCCAGCCCCATTTTCTATCATTACTGCACACATGGCTTTTAGATGTGCAAAACCAAACGAATAAAACTTGAATGGAATGTGGGCTCTCGGACCAATAAATATTAAAGCCACAAACCCACAATATTAATGCTCCGTTAACATTCTTGGATATGTCATGGTTGTACTCCACCAATATCCAACGACTTTTGTTTTACAAAATCCTAAATCTTTCCCGATCCCATTTTCCCGGACTCATTTTTCCCAACCTAAAACACTCATTGCCCCTCCACCTTGATCATTTCCCACTTGTAGCCGGGAAGTTGATCATTCCTCCGAATTGAAACTCTGTCATGCCTGAAATCTGCTACAGAAATGATGATGGAGCTACGCTAATCTGCTTTGAGGGCGAAAAAAATCATTTTAATCACATGGTGAGCAATGATGAGAGAGATTGCGCCCAATTTTATTCACTAGTCCCTGAATTGAAATCATCGAGTTTGAATCAGCTGGATTCAGAATCATCTGAGGTAAGTACCACTACTCCAGTTCTAGCACTGCAGATTACGTTGTTTCCAGGTTTCGAATTATCTGTCGGAATCTCCAATCATCATGCCCTTGAAGATGCCAGAAGCATGTTTAGGTTTATGAACACATGGTCCATTAACAACTTCAAACTAAGCCATTCTAAGGAAGGTGGATTACTTGTAAGTGAATCCCAGCTACCTGACCTTCCTGTATTTGATACTCCCTCCGTTCATTAATGTTTGACACACTTTTTTACTCCATTTTCTCAAGGCATGTTTGACCATTAATAACTTTTGCTACATATATTAATATCATGTAAAATTATAATATTTGGAAAGTACATACTACGAAGAATCCAACGATACCTCACATGATAATATTACTATCTCTATATTACATGAAATATATGATCAAACGTGACTTTAGAAAATTGACTAAAAAGTGTGTCAAACTTAGGTGAACGGAGGGAGTACGAGTTTGGTCTAAGACAACAAGGGCGTAGCTAAAATTATTTGTGACCACTGGATTAATTTAGTTTCCAATAGTCAGGGAAATCCTTTGTTCAAGTATGTTGGGAAATAAATCTCCTATTGCACAGAATCAAGATAACAAAAAAAAGAAAAAAGAAAGAACACAAATTTAACGTGATTCACTGATATTTGGCTGCCTCCACGAACATAGTCAGATTTTATTACCACAATGAGTTTACAAAATACAGACTCAGAGGGTGAATTTTAGACCCAGATGTTTTCTAACTCACACCTATCAACTCTAACTATCCCTCTATTGATAGAGTTCAAGTGCAGCTCTAGAGTATTCTTATTCATGTACCTAAATGTTGGGATTCCCAAAAATGTACCATCTCAAAAGATGTCCACACATGAATCCAAAGTCTTCAACTCTTATTAATTACTCCTTTTGGAATTTGAAGAGAAAAAACCCAACAATTCCCCGCTCGATTCAAAATCCAAAACTGAATAAGAGTCAGATGCCGACAAAAGAATATTACAGACGCACAACAATTGTGCCAGATGTACTAGATGCAGGGTGGTCATGTCAGATGTACTAGACAGCTACAGATGCATGGGAGAAGTTCCTGACTGACATACTAGAAGTACCCAAATACCACCAACCAGAATTAACCCAAAGGATTTATTAAACGGAAAAAATTCAATCTGGAAAGAACTTGTTAGCATAACAGACTTGCAAACCCCAACAGATGCAACAACTACAAACCCTCACTAAATCACCCTCTTCAGAATTTGTACTAGTTTCCAGTACAGTAGCAGAACTCGATTTTCTCCAATAAAATTGAGTTTAACTGATCAAGATGATTTCTAAGACGTGTACCTTCCTGCATACACATACTAAATAGAAGTTGCTTTAGAAGCAACTTGTTGGTCAAAGACTTCTTTAGATACAGACTTTCAAGCTTTGCCCACATACCAACAGCAGTTGTTTCACTTGCAACCTCGACGATAACATCATCCGCCAAACACAACTGAATCGTCGAATGAGCCTTCTCTTCTAGAGCCTTCTTTAGATACAGACTTTCAAGCTTTGCCCACATACCAACAACAGTTGTTTCACTTGCAACCTCGACGATAACATCATCCGCCAAACACAACTGAATCGTCGAATGAGCCTTCTCTTCCAGAGCCTTCATGTTAGCATCCTCAATGGGTTTCTTGGATGTCTCACCCTTCTCCGACTTCTTGGATTCGGTCATATCCAATGGTGCCCATAAACCTTGTTGCTTCACTGAAGCACACTTCTTTATTTTCAACAAACTAAAACTATTTCTCCCCGTAAACTTGTCAATCTTCATGTTGATTAAAACTAAAACTATTTCTCCATGTTGATTAGCAGCAAAAACAGATCACGCCTCAAAAGTAACAAAACAGAAGACCAAGTACTAGAATAATTAATTACTCAAGCAACCTGAAGTGAATAATTATTCTACAAAACCATGATTCACTCACAAAAGAAAAAGGATAAATTTGCCACGTAGATTTATTAATATCCAACTCTAAGTCAACGTGCACTAACACCAAAACGGACTAGCAAACCAGAGAAGAATGCCAACCAAGCCCAAGTTTAATGAAGTACTACTGCATTCCACTTGGACACAGCAACAGACGAAAACACATATTGATGAAAAAACTACTCAGAATAAAAAAAATCCTTTTAATTTCTTGAACAAAAGCCGATTAACAAACCATTAGCCCCGATACCATTTGTTTGGAAATAAATCCCTTCTTGCACATAATCAAGATAACAAAAAGAAAATAAAATATAAAGAACACGAATTTAACGTGGTTCACCGATATTTGGCTACCTCCACGAACAGACTCAAATTTTGTTACCACAATGGGATGGCATAATAATGACTCAGAGGGTTAATTTTAGACCATAACAGATGTCTTCTAGCTCACAACTATCAACTCTAACTATCCCTCTATTTATAGAGTTCAAGTGCAGCTCTAGAATATTCCTATTCATGTACCTAACTCTTGGGATTCCCAAAAATGTACCATCCCAAAAGATTCCCATACACGAACTCAAAAATATTCATCTCTTATTAATTACTCCTTTTGGAATTTGAAGAGAAAACCCAACAATCTTCTAGTCCACTTTGAAAATCAGCAAGGTCCGTAAAACATTTCTGATCAGCGCAGAAGATGTGAAAAAACTCAAGAACTTGGTGTCCGTCGATGCAATTAAAGTCTCATCATTTGTAGTGGTTTATTATTATATTTGGATATGCATTGTTAAGTCCCGACTGGGATGGAAGAATGAAGGGGAGCAGACAGAGCACATCCTCTTTCTAGCTGATTGTTAGAAGCGCACCAATTCCCCCATACATATAAACTACTATGGAAATTGTCTGACTGATTGTTTCACTTGTTTGAAAGGTAAAGAATTGGCAGGATAAGGTGGGTTTGGAGGGAATGGGAGCTGTTAAAAAGAGCCATTAGCGATAAATTCAGCCAAAAAGATGCAGTGTTTAATGGGGCAGAAGATTTTATGGAAACCTTATCGAAACTAAATTGGGCTTATTGATTATCTGTGATTGGCTCAACAAGACAAAACTATTACAATTTGGACTTCAGTGGGAATTTGCAGTCAAGTTTGAGTTCATTTCGATTGAGAGTAATGGTGTTATTTCTCTGAGCGGCTATAGAGTTTCAGACGTAGGTGTTGAAGTTGGTCTCTCTTTTGCAATACCCCAGATCAACACTTTTAGTAGTATCTTTATGGAGGAACTGAATCTCTAGAACTCCTTGTATTGTTCAGGTTTATTTAAGATTATAATACGTTCGGTGTTTTTATTTGTTTAGTTTGTACTAAATGCGACTGTTAAAGATATTTTAATTAGAGTAAGTCTCATGAAAGACGGCCTGTTCATAAACTTATGGACTGGTCAGGGACTATTTTGCAAAATGAAAATATAAGTTTTTTATCATATGGAAGACCAAATTCTCCTTTCTTCTATAACTTCTCTTATTTCTCTCTCCAGTGGTTTCTCTCTTCTCTCTCTGGCAGTTTCTCTCTTCTCTTTGCACTATTCTCAACCTCTTCTCTGCCTTTGTTTTCATTTCTCCATCGTTTCTCTACCAGTTCTTTGTATTTCTCCACTTTTTTTTTGCGTTTCCTTGCCTCTTCTCTTAAATTTTCCGTTTGCTTGTTTCTCGGATTCTTCTTCGGCATCATTGACGGTTTGTTTCTTCATCAGTTGTTGCATAGGAATGTCGTATATCTAGAATTTGTTTTTGATTGTATTATTTCTCAATTTTTGTTCTAATATTGTTCAGATTTGGTATGTTCTTTGTTTTGTCGAATGTTAGGCATCGTTTTCTGTGTCTTGAGTTGATTTGGGGGTTTTTCTAGTGACCTGATTTTGAATTGTCCTCTTGTTGTTATAAAAAACTTGTTAATTTTTCATCTTGAATTACGGGATGCATTTGTTTGCTTATATGTTGTAGCTGTTATTATCCAACATATTCATGTTAGTTGTACTGTGAATGACCTTGTTTTCTTCTCTTTTTGTTGATTGTTCATTTTGAATTCCAAGATGCATCTGTTTACTTTTTTGTTACACTTGTTAGTATTCAATGTGTAATTGTTAGTTGTACTGTATATAATCTTTTGTTTTTATTCATTGTTAATTGTACGTTTTGAATAACGAGTTGCGTCTGTTTACTTATATGTTGCATCTGTTAGTATCCAATGTGTACTTGTTAGTTGTGTTGTGTATAACCTTTTTTTAAAAAAAATTTGTTGTTGGTTATTCATTTTGAATTAGGAACTGCATATATATACTTATATATTGCATCTGTTAGTATCCAATGTGTACTTGTTAGTTGTGTTTTGTATGACTATTTTTTTATTAAAAAATTGTTGTTGGTTGTTCGTTTTGAATCAGGAGCTGCAACTGTTTACTTATATATTGCATATGTTAGTATCCAGTATGTACTTGTTAGTTTTATAGTTTAAAATTTTATTTTCATTGTTGATTATTGTTCGTTTTAAATTACAAATTGTAGATGTTTGTTTGTATTCTACAACTGTTAATATCCAATGTGTATGACATTTTGCAGAAGTTGGATCTAAACTTGAAGTGGTATGGAATCACACAATATTGAACATTGGACTCCACAAGATATTTTGGCACGATCTTGGTTTAGATAAATCTGACACTGAACTCAAGGAATTCGAAGAAGTTGTACCTTTAAAATTTAATAATTGATTCATTTTATTAGATATTGTTAGTTAATCTAAATAGAAACACTTTTGTAATTGTATGTTCCAAAATAGAAGATTTTTGTTATTGTAGGATTTATCCCATATCTTGCCCTTTGTTCAAGTGTTAAGAGTCCTTCTTGTGTATTGATAAAGTATGGGCTGAAAGACCCATGTTCCTATTTAATCAGGCCCAAAGACCCAATATCTAACCTAATAAAGGTATAACCCTACAACTATAAAAGGGGAAGAAAGCCATCAGAAAAGGTAGGTTCTATTGCAGCCTCCACGACACTGTAGCACCATCTTTTCTACACCCACTTCTCCGACCTAACTTGGGCATTGGAGTGGGTACGTCACACACCACCACATCCTGAGTGACCCATGTTCTTTTACAGGTACCTATTTATGCTGGAATCTTTCCAGAATGAGGCCGCACAGAGGCCTTAACATAGCTTCTCCGAAAGCTCCAACAGCCCAAGGACAACCAGTAGCAGGCCAAGCCCATGAGAAATTTTGGCATTAACATTGGCACCGTCTGTGGGGAGCCGACATTAAGCCCCCACACATCTCTAACAGATGCTGTTCAAACAAGCTTGCACTCAAGCCAGGTCAAACACATCCACACAGCTAAACAAATCTATTATTCATACAATCTATTTTTTTCACTTTTAAAGGGTTTAGAGGGGAAGAGCATACCCATTCCTCAGACACAAGTGTTTATGTATTTCTTGAAAAGGAAAAAAAGGAAGAAGAGAGAGTTCGGGAGGTGATGTCTGAGCTAGAATAGAGAGTAAACTTAGCACATAAGGAAGGAGAGCAGACCCAGCCTAGCTCAGGGAGTCAAATCAGCCCAACTTAGTGAGTCAACTTGGCAATGGGTTCAGACGAGTTGACCAAGTCAACCCTCCGAGTCATCCTAGCAATCTCGCCTAAAAGGAGTCAGAATCGCCTCAACCTTGGTGCTCACCATTTTCACTGGCGAGCTAACAAAAAAGCCAAGCCACGCCTGACAAAAATCCCAGCTACACTCAACGTCTATCGGAGAATACACACCAGGCTGGGAAAAAGCGTCGATGATGAGAGATGGCACTGTTGGCGGACGAGGGCGCGATACCGATCTCGATGACCACCATCTTCTTCTTGTAGGGGATAATCTATTCGGGGAAGAGATGAAGTCTATCCGACTAGCCATCATATCCAGCAAGGACAATGGTGCTTGTCCGACAAACACAAGACTTGATGGAGATCAGGGGACGACTACCACCATAAATGAAGACATTCCACGTCTTGATCAAACATTCAAGGGTTATGTTCGTGATCCTATAAGAAACATGATTGGTCCTATGACAAGGTCAAGAATGAAGCTTAGAGATGCTGCATTGAATGGTTTGATTGATCGC
>JAULKM010132396.1:0-19293 GCA_032355605.1 Rubia tinctorum
CAATGGGAAAAAGAGTATAGTGTTCTTCATAATGTCTTCAGTTGATCGACAAACTTGAATAAGTAATCCAAGTAGTTACCGACTTCTTCTTAAGTTCTTCATCATGAAGTCGATCAATCAAACCATTCAATGCAGCATCTCTAAGCTTCATTCTTGACCTTGTCATTGGTCCAACCATGTCACTTAGAGGATCGCGAACAAAACCCTTGAATGTTTGATCAAGACGTGAAATGTCTTCATTTATGGTGATAGTCATTTCAAGATCTCCATCATAAAAATTGGCGTAGGTGCATTGATTGTCGTCCTATTAAAAAGACAACCATTAAATATCATCATCATATCCCTAGGTTAGATGATATGCTTGAAGATTTTCATGGATTTGTGATTTATGCTAAGATTGATTTAACTCAGGGTTATCATCAGATTCGCATAAGGGAGGGGGATGAATGGAAGACATCATTTAAGACTAAGCTCGGGTTGTATTAATTGATTGTTACGCCTTTGGTTTAATTAATGCACCTAGTACTTTTATGCGGTTGATGAATCATCACTAGTGGAGAGGCTTCTGCTGAAGGTGGCAATGAAAGGCAGTTTGAAAAAAAAAACTCCTGGAATTGCTTTCAAGAGCAGTTTTCAAAATCAAAAAATGGCTTTCGTACTCAGCCAGGTAATTAGAAGGCGGTTAATTTTTTAAGGCAATTTTAAAAAAACATCTTTAAATATGGCTAATGGAAGGCGGTTGCGGACATGACCGCCTTTAAATTGGTCCATTTAAAGGCGGTTAGGCATAACCGCCTTTAAAAATGGCATATTTTTGACATTTTTGACATTTTTACACACTTTCCGATCTCAAAAAAATTGTCAGATGACATTTTTGAGTTTGTAATTATGGGTTTTCGTGGACCTAAAGAAAAGAGCACTATTCTGAGCTCGTAAATTTATCGTGTCTATTTTCAGTTCTCAAAAAATAATTAATTGTGCCATTGATTTGAATGTCTTTAGTTCTCAAGTTCGGAAAGTGTGTAAGTACATAAAATAAAAACGTGCCCTAATTATTTATTGTTCCAAATCCAAACATTGTGTCAAGGGTTTGCTCCCATTTCTGGTGCATTAATGAAGAAGTGATTTCATCCTCTATAGTGTGTCATCTTTCCATTGGAAAAGGCTAGTTTTTTTCAAATTTAGTTCAAAGTCTTGCAAATATTAAGGGCGTGATGATTACAATGACATATATATATATGTTCAATTAAGGTTTGTGATATGGGGATTTGATTATTGTTGAATGATTGGGCATAGGTTGCATTGTAATTGACTTAATTGTAGGATAATGGATCGAGATGAACTGAATGATCTTAGAAAATTGCCCGAGTACATGAAGTTGGTTGAATAATTTATTTCTTTAGCGTTTGAAGATTCTTCTAAAAAAAGGTTGCATACAAGCACGATGCCCGTGTAAGGATTGTAGAAATGATGCATTTTTAAGGAGGAAGAAAATGGGGGAACATCTCGTAAGGAGAGGGTTTCAAACTACCTACACTCGTTGAGTATGGCATGAGGGCGTAATTGAGGACCCTTCCGAAACTATTGAATTGGGCAACTCAAAGGTAGGAGATGAAGTGGATGGAAATGTGAAGTTTCGATGAAATGGTGGAAGATATTGAGAGGGAATTCAAAGTTAAACCCAAGTCATTATAGGCACTGATTGATGAAAAGGGGACGCCTTTGTACAAGGGTTCCAAACACTCGGGTTTGAGTGCGACATTGCAGACAATAAATCTTAAGGTGAAATTTGGATGGATTGATAAGTCGATGACCGACTGTCTCAAGTTCTTTTGGGATTTGATTCTTGAAAGTAATGTATTGCCCGATAGGTTATATGCCACCAAAAATATTCTATGCCCAATGGGGCTGGAACTCCAAAAAATGCATGCATGTCCAAATGATTGTTTGTTGTATAGGGGGAAATTAGATAAAGATCGAGAAACTTTTCAGGTTTGCAGAGAGTCTCGGTACAAGTTGAAGAGGGGTGGAATTTTTGTGGATGTAGAAGTTGTATCCAAATCAAAGAAAAAGACCCCCACAAAAGTGTTACGGTATCTCCCTATCATACCCCATTTGAAGAATTTGTTTGCGTGAAAGGAGGATGCAAAGTTTTTCCGTTGGCATGTAGATAGAGACCGGCCCACAGACGATGTGATTAGACATACGTTGAATGGTGAGAAATGAAAGAAACTCGATACCTTGTACCCTGAGTTTGGCAATGGATCCCGACATTTGAGGTTAGTCTTGTGTACGGATTGTATGAATCCATTTGGTAATATGAGCAACACTCATAGTAGTTGGCTCGTTATGTTGGTAATTTACAACCTTCCGTCTTGGTTGACCATGAAGCAGAATGAAGCGATGTTATTTTGCACCATCAATTACTTCCACGCATATGGAAATTTGTCTAGGTATTCTATTAAAGGCCACTTAGCTTGTCCGTCTGTGACAAGGATACTAATTTTTGTCAACTAAAACACAGTTGTAAAACATTTTATCAGGGACATGGGAGGTTTCTTCTGGAGGGCCACCCATGGCGTTCCGCAAAGAAGTGGTTCAATGGGAAAGTGGAGGGCAGAGGACCACCTGTGCCATTAAATGGTGAACTGGTTTATGATAATATGAAGAACATGCCCAATGACTTTGGGAAGAAGAAAATAAAAGCATATGTTGGTGGTAGTTGGAAGAAATGTTCATTTTTTTCAATCTTCCTTACTGGGAGGATTTAGTTGTTAGATGTTGTTTGGATGTCATTCACATTGAGAAGAATGTTTATGATTCATTGATTGGGATGTTGTTAAATACCCCTGGGAATACAAAAGATGGGTCGAAAGCTAGGCTTGATTGGGTTGATTTGGGTGTTCGGAAGAATTTGGGGCCAGTCACTTCCGGTGATGATTGTTATTTGCCCCCGCATGCTATTCTATGTTGAAAGAAATATTTTTGTGATACATTGAGTAGTGTGAAGATTCCTGGTACATAACGTCCAACATTAGCACTTGCATGTCAGTGGAAGAGTTGAAGTTGGTTGTGTTGAAGTCACACGATTGTCACAACCTAATGCAGGAATTGAATGTCATTGCATCCGAGCTTCACTCCCAAATCATGTAAGATAGTGCATTATGAAGCAATATTTTTTTAATGTCAATTTGTTGCAAGAGGGTAAGTTTTTCGAAGTTGGATAGGTTGCAAGTAACGATTGTTGAAGTTTTATGTCAGATGGAAATGTATTTCCCCTCATTCTTTGACATTATGGTGCACCTATGTGTTCATTTAGTTCAGGAGATAAAGCAATGTGGTCCAATTTTTTAAAGATGGATGTACCCCCTTGAGAGATACATGAAAATATTCAAGCATTTTGTTTAAAAAATTGGTACATGCCAGAGGCTAGTACTGTGCAGCGCTACGTGACAGAGGAGGCCATCGAGTTTTGTACTGGGTATATGAAGGAAGTTGAATTTGTTGGTATTCCAATTGGTAGACATGATGGGAGGCTGGATGGTGTAGGGGTGAGACAGGGGAAACTGTTCAGTCCTCGTTCCGTAGATTTAAGTGTTTCACATCTTTACGTTTTGCGTAACCATGAAGAAGCAGTCCCCAACATCGAGGTTCATATGGGTGCAATATGAGTGGGGCACCCTAATTTTAATGAGGCTCGGGTCCTCCGAATTCACACTGCTACATTTGTTTCATGGTTGAGGGACCACATAACTGTTGGGGAACATTCCTCGAAAGTGAAATGGTTGGCTCGTAGACCATTGGGAACGGTTCTATCGTACAATGGTTAAGACATTAATGGTTTCACCTTTGCGACGAAAGAAAACGATAATAAGAGTGTATCTCAGAATTATGTTGTGTTACTCATCTCTGAAGCTTTGCATGTAGGAAGTGGTTATGGCGAGAATCCCATGCACCCTCAAGAGTGTTACTTTGGTACGATCTCTGAAATCTGGGAGCTTGACTATGTCGCGATGAGGGTTCCTGCTTTTAAATGCCAGTGGGTGGATATTAACACTGGTCAGCGCATCGTGAATTTAGGATTCACCCTTGTTGACTGAAGTAGGGTGGGCTGGAAGGATGATCCATTTTTCTAGCATCTCAAGTGCATCAAGTTTTCTATGTTAGGGATCATGTTCTTCTGAGGCGGGAGATATTTGCAGAAGGAAAGTGAGATTTTTTGTAGAGAATGAGTTAGAGGAAATCATTGGATTCAGGCTGCACACTTCGAGTGGTGGATTGTAAGATGATATTTTCCTTGAGGAGAATGATTGAGTTTTCACGGTTTCCTTAGCCGTATTGATCACGAAGAAGGCATGTGGGTCGACATTAAAGGGAAGATCAACTGTAGAAAGGGAAAAAAACAAAGAATGTGGTGTGGAAGTGGAAACATAAGTGATTAGTGGTTAATTCTGAAGGTTTGTTTTCTCATTTGTACGGGTTTTGTGAGTCTTTTCGTGGAAATGAGAACTGTCTTAATCAAGAGATACATTTCAATTAAAAAATTTTAACTTTAAAGCCACTAGTTTCATAACATAGTTCAAAATAAAATAGATCAATTCAACAATGTCATCATTCATACACTTCAAAATAAAACTAATTGTAGCATAACATCGAGAAATTAAACATACTCATTCAAATTCACTTTTTGACAAACATTCATTCTTCACATCTTCAATGTTGGCCGTCGAAGTGGAACGGCTAGGTCGTGGGCGGGAGGTTGACGTGAGGTGTCGCTAGTAAGATCTTTAGGATTTTTCCATGAATTTGTTCTTGGCTTTCATTGCACTAAACTCCTTGCGCAAACACTTGTAGCAATTTTTTGAACCTTTGACATATGCCTTTTCGGTACCTTCAATGGAACAACACTTGTCATTAGTCAAAAAAATTAATGTAAATGAAAAAAATGTATTGTAAATCAAATGTAACTTACCTTCCTAAATTTGTGGTCTTTCCTCAATTTGTGGCCTTTTATTACCCTAGGAAGTCTCCCCAAGCTTATGAAACCACTTGCAATTGGTCAAAACCCAATCCTTCTTCTGGAAATAAGCTTTGTCAAAATAATTCGGCCCCTTGCTCTCACCGCTAATAGCCAACCCTTTAACCTTGTTCAAAATTAGTGTGATCAAATGGCCGTAAGGGAGGCCTTTGATAAACTTCTTCGATATCCCAATGTGCAACATATGTTAAAAAGGTTGCTCCCGGATTTATTTTTCTACCCTCCACAATGAAATAGAATAGATTGAGTGTGGGATGGTTAGGCTCGGTTATGTGATCACCCAAGGGAAATAGAGTTCTAGCAATAATCTCATCAGTGATGCGTTAATCAATTGTTATAACTTCTAGATCAAAGGTTTCCATCTTTCCAAATTCCCTACTATCGCAACCAAAATATTTCACGCTACATTCCAAAAAGTCCAACATATGGGTACTCACTATCTAGCAGTCACTTCTCCCTGTGGTAATAATCATCCAACGGCCCATCTAAGTTTTTCGGGAAAATATTTTCGGGGTGTTCGTAAGGGCAATCCAACAATTTATTGATATACCATTGGCTAATAGGAATGTCTATGCCCCCAACCCTAGTCTCATAGTCACCGAGAGCTACTCCACGTAATTTAGAATAAAATTGACAAGTTAAGTCAAAATAAGCGCTCTCGTTGCAAGATAGCAACTTCTCGACATGTTACTTGCTAAATTGACTAAGAGGGTCGGCAATTCCTATTGCAATATATTCGCTAAAATTAATTAGTTAGCAATATAATAGCTTACACTTTTCATGCAATTATTCATAACGCTTTTGGGCAAAAGAGGATACGAACCTTGTCTCCAATGTTTGCCGGTGGATCTAGACCTAGGAATTCCGCTCTGGAATGCTCCACATCTAGCCATTGACACCAAATTAAGGGCTTCACAAAGTAGGAAGTGGCTGATTAAGTTTGAGAGTTTACAATGATAGATTAGGATTTGAAGATTTGAGATTGAAATTTGAAATTGTTGGGTCGATCTTTTTTTATTGGACGCAGGGTTTTTGGGTTCGGGAACATCTGGTCGGCCCTTTATAAGTTGGGTCCGATCCATTTCTGAATGAGGAAATGGATAATTAAAAGAAATTTAGCTCTCAAATAAATTCAAGAAAGGGTCCAGAAACTGCACACGAGCTCAGGAACGTACTTTTCGAACTCGGAAAGTGTTTCCTAACTGATGCTAAAAAGGCCTCGACTTTCCGAGTTCGAAAATATCTAGTTGGCCCTTTATAACTTGGTTACGATCCATTTTCAAATGATTAAAAGAAATTTAGCTCTGTTTTTAATCCCAGAGAGGGTCTGGAAAATGCACATGAGCTCGAAAAATAACTTTTCAAACTTGAAAAGTGTTTCCTAACTGATGGTAAAAAAGGCCTCAAACTTTCCGAGCTCGGAATCTTGTCTGGCCTGCAAATGTAAAGGGAAGAAGAGATTCCAAACTGAAAATTAGCTGCGGACTAATGGTCAAACTCAATCATTCTAATATTCCAAACCTTTTTCCATTGAAATTGATCACATAATCTTAATACTCACTTATATCACTATCAATCTAATGCAATTAGAGATTTATGTTCATAATTAAAAATATAATACAAAGGCTAATTTAAATTTAGAAAAAATTTAAATGCATTCAAAGGGCCAAATTCATAATATCCAAAACAAGGTTCAAAGTTTCATCCTAAGCTTAGCTTCAAACAACAAGGTTCAAAAAAGTAGAATCTTATGAAACATAGCAATACAACCTCTAAATTCAAATATAATCAAACTAGATTCCCTATTTCACCTCCTCAAACGTGCTTTCTATTTTGGGGTCCGTCTTCTAATTCTGGTCATCGCCAGTTTCTTCAGTTCTTTCAACATCCGGGTGCCCGCCGATTTCTTCTTGTCCATCCAGGTTCTCGCCATGCCCGCCCTCATCAACGTCACCACCATCCTCATCGCTTGATTATGAGAAAACCAGCACAAAGTTTGCTTGCTCTTCGCCTTCACTCAATTCAAGTTGAAGTTATTGGGATTCACTGAACGCCAAATGCTGCGAGTAGGCCCGAGTCAACATGGTGTGCATCTCGGTCACGTTTGCATGTAAGTAATCGAAATACTTCTTCAGCCTAGCCTTCCAACCGGTATGTGAACCTGTCAGTTTAATTAAATTAGTATACAAGATAATATAACACAATTTGAACCCATTATCTAAATCATTTAATTTAAAATTCGATGGAATACTCACTGGAGCTTGATATCTCATCGTAATATTGAGTGTTCAGGGGCCTGTCGACTACTTGCACTCCCGTCTTCTTCAACATGGTGGTGATCAAACCACCGTAGGGAAGGCCCATCTTTTTCAGTTTTGCCGCCTTCAACATGAAAGATATGATTGTGTAGCATGGGTTAATTTTTACCTCCTCCATGACATAGTAAAACAACATCAAATTCCCATTGTCATCTCGCACATGTGGCCCCCCGTTGGCAAGACGTTAAGGCAAATCCACTTGTAGATGAATCATTGCTCGAGGGTCAACACAGTAATGTCATATGACTCGGCTTTCCCAGCATCACTCCCTGGCCTATTAAAATACTTGTTATCCATTCTAATCGGACATAAAGGGGTTGCGTCGCTCACTTCGGGCCAACTATTAATGTGGTAAATTTCTAGTGGCCCTTGGGGATTGTCAGGTCTAAATTTAGCGGGGGTTATGTAAGGGCTTCATTAATAGAATACTTGGAAATAATGATATCCTTCCCATTAACTCTAGTTAATTCATGATTATTGCAACTTTTCCCCAAATTAGCATAGAATTGGATCACCCAGTCGACATAAACAGGTTCCCAATGCGAAGCAATTTTGCAAGATGTTATGTTTTAAAACCGGCAAGCAAATAATCGACCTCTAACTCCCCAATATTAGACTCTAAAAAACACTTCGAATTCAAAATTTTCTACTTAGAGATGGCCACGTACCTTTCCTTGGCCCTTTCATTGAATAATCTTGTAGATTGCCCGATCTCCGTCATAGGGCAATGGCTCCTATCGCTCACCTTTAACTTTGCGCATTTAGTTTTGTGACTCATGATTGGTAGTTCGGATTGATGATGAAGATCAAAAAAAATTTTATTAAGGGTTTGGGAAGAAAGGGGATTTCAATTTGGGGATAGAAATGGCATTTTGAAATCTGACGGTTTTATTTTGCTATATGTAATACATTTCCGAACTCAGAAAACATTCTAGATAGGTAATTTAATTTTCTGAATTTGTAAATAGACAGAAACCGTGTTTCTGAGTTTGGAAACCCTTTAAGTACGCAAAAAAACATGTCAAAGGGGTTTTCAAAGGGCCAATTAATGCCCATTTGAAAACTCCCAACTCTTTTCCACCATTTTTCCTCCCAAAAAACCTCCCAACCCCTCACCTTAATTCTACCTCATTTCCACTTCAAAACTTCATCTTTTCAACATTTAAGCTATGTTTCAATATTTTTTTCATCTATAGTACCTTATAAACAAATTCCTCCACTCAAACTTTTGATTTTGCTAGGGTATGAGGATTTATCCTTTGAAGATGAACCAAAAGGAGAATAAGTGCTAATCTTTGCTTGATGGGAAGGTTAGTTTTTTGTTTAATGTGGAACCTTAGGTAGGAATCACATTGTGTGAACAAAAATCCTAGGGTTTCCATGGATTTCATTTAGTATCACTACAAGGGTTAGTGATGAGTAAGGGCTCCACAATTTGTGGTGTATATTTTTTCATTTCATTTGTGTACGGTTTTAGTATTTTGTCTTGTGTTCTTTTTGTATTAAGTTAGGGTTTATGTAATCAAAAGAGGGGAGGATTAATTATTTTATTTTATTTTAAATTAAAGTATATGTGATATGTATTCTACATTTAAATTTATTAGGGTAAATGTATTCAATATGTTTTATTAATCTTTTATTTGTTAATGTTTCGGGATATGTAGCTCCTTCAAGTACAGTTAAGTAATTTTATGGTATATTTTTTAATATAGCGTACGAAATGGCGTCTAAGAAAAGGAGTAGTGATCAAGTTTCACATTCCCGAATGAAAATTCTCCAACAATGAACCATGATATGGATGACGATGCGAATGAGGATGACGAATCCGAGGATGCAGGAATACCCCAAATTCATTGTACAACATTAGAACATAGAATGGCTAGGAAAGAGTTAACCTCGTTGATATTCAATAAGTCTAACAAATGTGTGTCGGCACATGGGATAAATGGTCTGGTTGGGTAGCGAAGGTGGGTAGACCGAGGGTTAACATCCGCTACGATAGATGGTATGAAATCCCCAAATATTACAGGACCACTTTGTAGATAGAATGTGAGGTACAATTAGAGAATTGTTATTTCTCTAAATTTGTCCTTGATTGAAAATGTATCATAGTGATTGACCCTATGGAGTTCAAAATTCTCACAGAGGCTGTTTGACATCGAATCATCGGACATCGATGATTGAAAGAGGAAGACTATGTTGATGATATCAAGGAGTTGGCATCAACATAAGTACACTTTGTCTCGGGACTACATTTTTAGTAATAAGATGGGTGATTACCCGTGGCTAACTCACACTCACATTCGACCTGAAAGTCAGGAGATCCACAAAAGAGGGGAATTGAAGAATAAGGATAATGTTAGTATTAACAATTTCATATTATTAATAAGTTTAGTTTAACATGTCCAACGGGGATGGCATTAGACTAACTTCCTAACTTAGGGCACAAGAGAATAAAAACAAGTAATTTCCAGGAAGAATGTTATTCCTCACTGCTTGTGTCGTGGGGGATATGACAAGATGGAAATCGACCTCGTGAAACAAAGTTTTGAAGAAGATGTGCAAACCGAAATAGAGGGTGGGATGACCAAACCGGACAATCTCAACAATGCCTTACAACCAAGTGGAAAAAAGGTATATTTATTCGACTTGATCCTAATTTTGCTAAGAATTAATGAAATTAGTAAATTGATATATTGTATTGTGGGAATGTAGAGGTAACTCCCGTGTGAGCTGTATATAGACCAGGACATAGGTGGTAAACCACTCCACGTAGCCAATGGAGTTCTACATGAATTGATGAAACACCATCACTCTATACCTATTGCTGAGGGTATTCGGTGTTGGGAGCCCCTCTGCCAATCATAGATGGAGAATACAAGATGGTTGGTACTACATGGGAAATGTTTCTACTTTGTCCTCGTCAACTTATTTATGTCGATTCTATAACGGATAGACATTTCAAGGAACACAAAGTCCGCATCACCTAAACCAATGTAAACAACACCAAGACCCGTCAAGCCAACACCTAAATTGGAATCAACCACACCCATGAAGCTTAGACCTCCAATTGCAAGAACACAAGTGCTTCGAGACTCACCACACTTTGTACGAGTTCTGTATAATTGGCTTCAACCACATGATCGAAACTCAACATACGCATTCATGGGAAATGAATGTGTATTCAGATGCAAACAAGAAATCATTACGTTTTGGAGTGATTTCAAAGATCTGTGGAAATGTGAGCAAGTCAATCAAACGATCATGTTCATCTACACCTTGTGAGTTATTTCTATAATTTTTAGTTAAAGTTAATATTTCAATTATCGCCTCATAGCTACTAAAGTAAAATGACATTCTATAGGTACATGTTTTTTACACATAACCAAAAGAAGGGATGGATTGGATACATGTGCCCGGTGTCGATTCAAGAAATTGGTTGTACAAAACAAGAGAGGTTTGACTACATCTGTAAGAGCCTAGGGCGGAAGGATAAGAAGTTGTCCATTGCACCACACATTGAAATGTTCTATACTAGATTTTTTTATTTGGCTTCCTTCTACAAACCACTAATTTTGTAATTTTCCCATTCACGGATCATTAGAGACTGATTTTGATAGTCCCTACCCATAACCCCATTTATTGGATGGATTCCCGGCACTTCCAACTGTCGGATGCATTTGTCGAGATTTTGGAGTTGGCGATACAAGACATTAGCAGCCAAAATATAAATAATATTGAGGTGGTCGAAATCAAGGTGGGCTATGGACATTATTTTTTTCAATTTACGATACTTAATTAATTAATATAACAATTTAGTTAAGGTTTTTAATTTTATTTATTTCAGTACAAAAAACAAGCGCATACTTAAGAGTGCGACTACTGCGTCATGCTATACGTGGTTGAGTGCATCCAAGAAGTCAAAGATGACTTTCTACAAATTCACAAGGTAAGTATGCACTTGTTTCTTCCAACAAATCTAACTGACCTTTCTTCTATTTTCTACTAAGTACTTATTGACCAGTTTTCATGAAGGATTCGAAGCCCTACTCCCTTGATGATATCAACGTTGGGAGGAATTCTTTGGTTAGGCATCTAATACATAGCTGGTCAGCAACCCTATGGAATCCTGATATTGCTAAAGTAACACAATTAGATAAATAATGAAGCATAAAACTATTTGAATAGATTCCTAGTGTTTCATATTCCTATTTATAGATTATTGTTTGGTTAGCGTTATCTATAGATTTTTTAAAACATGCAAGATACTATCATCTATTGTGCTATAATTGATGATGTTGATTGAGGCTTTTTTTAGAGCTGGAGAAAGAAAATGGAAATATTTTTGTTTACCATAAGAGCAGAAATTTTTTCTGAGCTCAGAAACAATCAATTCCTTTTTTCTATAGCCACGATTCATAGTTCCCGAACTCAAAAATAGAGAAACGAAAACATTTATGATCTCGTAAATAATTCCTAATAATAACAAATTGGAGCAATAGTTGGACAGAATAGGAATGGAAATGGGATTAGAGCTCGGAAACACCATAGGAATTACAAAGATTCGACTGTCCATTTTCCGAGTTCGTAAAGTTGAGGCTTTCCAAGTTTGGAAACCTTATTAGAGGTCCGGCGGATGCAAGAAGTGTCCTAGTTCGGAAATAATTAAAGGCGGTTTTTAACCACCATCCTTGGCATTTTTAAAGGCGGTTATTGGAACCACCTTCTATTGATGGACGAAATAAGGCAGGGCCAGAGAAGGCACAACAAAGTGTCTTTAAATTGCCGATAAAACTGCCTTTAATAGACTCATCCTACACTAGTGCATGTCTTGAGAAAGTTTATTGGCCGATTTGTTGTGGTCTATTTTAATGATATATTTATTTATTCTAAGTCAACTAATGACCATATTGGGCATGTTAAAATGGTTCTTGTTGCACTCTCTGAGTCTTGTTTGTATGCAAACATCAAGAAGTGAACTTTTTGCGCTTCGGAGGTTGTGTTTCTCGGTTTTTTGGTTTCTAAGGAGGGCATAAACGTTGACGAATCCAAAATTGATGTCATTAAAAGTTGGTTGAGACCTACTAACGCCAATCTGGTATGTTCTTTTCATGGTTTAGCTAGTTTTTATAAACGATTTGTGTGTAATTTTTCAACTATAGATGCACCTCTATATGAACTAGTTAAAAAGTTCACCCATGTCAACGCTAACCTTTGTTTTCAAATACCCATATTATTTACACTAGTATACTCAATGGGGGGAAATGTCTACTCCTTCCGTCTCTCTAATTGTGTCTTACTTCCTCTTCTTACACTATTCATTGATGATTTTATAATTTTAATATTTTAAATTATGTATAACAATAAATTATAAAGGTTATATATTTTAAAAATATGTGTTAAGATGAATATAATAATGTATCACATAATAATTTTCATATTTATATATCTATAGTTTTTATATTTGAACATCACTTTATTGATGAATAGTGACTTAGGACACAATTAAAAGAACGGAGGGAGTATCATTTTTCCTTCCACTACCAAGCTCCTCAAACCCCCTTTCACCCATACTAATATTATTATTTGTATACTAATTAAATTTTATTAATAAATATTAATTGAGAAAGTTTGATAGAAATGCGTGTAACTTGGAGTATTAACTAGCTAATCCGAGTGCAGTAATTCATTGGTGAGTATTAGAGAATGTTCAGTGGTGGTTTCTTAATTTTAAAAAATCGCTCTAGAAATCGAAAACATCCACAGTGATGATTTATAGACCGGTTTTTAACTAAAAATCGATCCCTAGTTTCTTACTAAGAAACTGGTCAAGAAACCGGTTGTGGGGGCAGAACATTTAATGGAGTGCATGTGCACTTGACTGCTGGAAAGCAGCTCCTTTTTTTACCCACAGAGGGACACGTGGCGGCCATGCATTGGTCAACGTGTCCCCAACATGCAACATATATATTTTTCCAACTGAAGGGACATGTTGCACCATCTGGTTGGACCACGTGTCCCAACCAGTATTTTTTGAAAAAATCTATTTTTTTTAAAATAAAAAATATTTAAAATCCGTAATTTTTTAAAAAAATCTGTAAAAAAATATTATTTCACAAAATATTAAATAATTTATGGAAAAATGAAATGAAATTTTAAAAATAAAAATGTATTATTAAATTTTAAATAATACTTATTTTGAGTGGACATATTTAATTTAATTAAATCTTAATGGTAAAATTAATGAGTAGGATAGATAAAATCAAGTGGAGTTTATGAATAGTATAAAGTGGTTTCTTACTATTGTGAAGAAGAAAATGAGTGATTTTTTAAAGTTAGGTGGAAGAGAGAGAATGAAAAAAATTATATATTTAATTGGTAAGAACTGATTTCTACATTAAACATGGTCTTATGCATTAAATTTAGAGCGGGGGCCATGATGGAGAAAAGTACAAGTCCCCCACAAAGTACACTGCAACTAGTTGTATACCTCAAACCATGCATGCCTCCTCTTCCTTGTAATTGCCCTTTTAATGCATCCACCACTTCATTCAAATTATACTCACTTGCTTCCCTAATATAGCAATTCCATTCACCTCCCTTTCTACTGAATCTTTTATTATAGTTTCACCCTTTTTATGTCTCCTAAAACGTGTAATCATAACTTCTCGTTAGGACCATAAACACTCCCTCTGTTTTTTCAACGCCGACTCACTTTTTTTTGGAATTTTTTAAAATATTGTCTGCTTTTCCTTTTTGGTAAATTATAGGTTATTTTCATCCACTCAATTTATTTTTTACTCTTTCAATGAATTTTCAACCACTAATTCTACCTTCCAAAATTCAAGTGTCAAAAGTAAGTGAGCCAATGTTAGTGAAACAGAGGGAGTAAATGAAAACCAACAAAGCTACACTGTTTATGTTATATACTTCATTTCACTCAAACTTACTTATTTGTTTTTTCACGATATTCAATAATTGTGTTTGACTGTCAATCAGTGGCGAAACCAGAGGGTGGCGAGGGGGTGCGCCAGCTACCCCCGTGGTTCGCGGCGAGAGGAGTAGAAGTGTAAATCTGAATTATTTTCTAGAAAACCCAGTATTAAATGCTCCCCGCTACTTCTCATTCTGGCCAAAATTTTCATCGGGGTGGTGGGAGGTGGACCAAATTTGAACGGTGAAGTGTGTATTTTCATTAATTACAAAAAACTTCAACCCACCAAAATGATTGAGTTAGTGCGCAACTCGACATCGATGAAACACATATGCAAGTATCATTGGATATATAGTTCCACAAATATGTCTGGCTCTTAGTCACTAGTGGAAAAGTCTTGATTAAAGGCGGTTATATGCCTTTTCTGGCCTTGACTTTGATAGAAATGGATCACACGCGATTCAAAAACTGCCTTTAATTAGGGTCTAAAGGTTTCAAATTCGGAACCTATTTCCGAGGTTCCAAAAAAATAGATGCCAAAAATCAATCGGTTGCCGACAGCGAAGCGAAGCCAGATCTGGAAACCGTAGCAACACAGGAACAACAACAACAGTACAAGAACAACAACACACAACAACATGTTCGTTCTCCATATGTCTTTGGCGGCGATGTGACGTTCAATTTCTAGCGGCAATGGTATTCACCGGTGGTGGGTGAAGGGAGGCAGAGGGTGGGCAGAGGGTGGAAGGCTGCGTGAGGGTTGGCGCCAGCGTGAGGGTGGGTGCCGGCGTGAGGGTGGTGGCGGTGGAGTTTAGGCGGAGGGTGGGTAGCGTTGTTGGGAAGGAGAGAGGCCGTAATTGGAGAGAGGTTGGGAAGGAGAGATGATGCGGGTCAAGCAATAGAGATAGAAGAAAGATTTAGAAAAAAATGAGAGTGTACATGTGAAACCCTAAGCCTTTTATAGGGTTAAATAATCCAAGGAAGTCAGCTCATTAAAGGTGGTTCTACAATAGAACCACCGCCTATATTCGATTTTCATTAAAGACAGATCCGCCTTTAATCAATTTAAAACCGCCTTCAAAATGAAATTCATGACTTGGGAAAGAGTTCCGAATTCAGAACCTCATTCGGGTCCTAATGAGTGGAACCACCTTTAATAGCATACATTTAATCAAGGGTTTTCCACTAATGAGTGGACCAGGACGAGCTAGGATTTTGAAACGGCTCGGGTAGAGTTGTCTTGCGAATGAGTTGAATTACAGGTCGGATCACAAGATATTATTTTATAAAAAGTTACACCAGTTGAATTTTTTTGTTTATTTTCTTTTAAGTTTTAGAGTATGTTGGAGTGCGATTTATTTTATGTTTAACGACTTTATGCTTGTTGTAAAGGCATTCTTACGAATTTAATTCAATAGAAAAAGGGCGGGAACCTACATACCCTGGTCATGATGACAGTTCAACTTAAAAAAAAAGTTGAGTTCGACAATGTACAATGGTAAGCCCGCTCTTGCAGTTTCAATTAATTAAATAATCAATTTCTCTCTTCCACCTCAGCAATTGAGCCTGCAACTAAATCACTCAATTTTTTTCTCCACAATGGTTGAAATCACTTTGATCTCACTTCATGGACCCCACTTGATTTTCTCTATCCAACTCATTATTTTTACCCTTTAATATTTAATTCAAGTAAATTTACCTAACAAAATAAATTTAAACGTGAAATTTAATAATACATCTATAATTATTGAATTAGATTTTATTTTTTCAAATTAATTTTTTGAAATTAATTTCAATTTTTAAAATTATTTTATGAATCAGAATTAAAAAGAACTATTATTTTGTTAGAAGAATGTAATTTCAATTTTTAAAATAACCAAAATTCAACTTAGATTTTGAAAAATAAAAATTAGATTTTTAAAGATTTTGTCTAATTTTTAATAGAAAAAAATATTTCCGAATTAAAAAAGAAGAAGAGGAGGCTTGCATGTTGTCACGTGTGCCAATCATTGCAGGTCACATGGCAACAAACCTTAAATGAATTGGCCTGCGAGCACATGCTCTGCGCATTGAAATAACCAAGCCGGAGGAGCGGGCTCATTCAATGCAGCCCGCTTCTAACCTCGCACTGTGTGGGTTTTCGGTCTCAGTTCGGGCTCAAATTTTAAATTAAACCCGTTTCAAATCCCCTATCATACATGCTCTTAGTATGATAGATTCCAACATTATTTATTTCATTGAAAGCTATGATTGTAGTCATGTTGGTCCCATATTCTTTTGCAGTTATTTAGATAAAATGTGTTTTTCTCCATTTGTAGTACTCCTTCCGTTTCACTATTTTTTTTGCACATTTACCATTTTCATATGTTTTTCTAAGATTGTTACCCTTTCTTTTATAGAAAAAAGTACATCATTTTCAACCATTCTTTAAACTTTTTATTCTTCTCACTCAATTCCCTCCACACATATTCACTTACAAAAAAAAAACACCTAAACTTATGGTATCAAACATAATGAAACGGAGGGAGTAACATGGTTAAATCTAATTAATATTTTGGGTATTTCTAATCGAGTTCATTGAGTAATTCCCCATCCTTTCTTATCATGGATCTAGACATGTTAATTTGTTATTGGTTACTGAGGTCTCTTCTAAACATTGTTTGGAAAAGGCAAAGACATTATTAGAATACAACTATCAGAACAAACCAAATATGATTGATGAGTATTTTCCTCCAAATATGGCGTTCTTTTAAATTACATGTCATGTGAGCATATTTCTCTTGTTGATTAGGGACTAGATTTTCATGGAAATGACGAAAACGTACTCCCTTTGTTTCTCTAGTAACACACTTATCTTAATGAGATATTTTTGTTCATATTGTCACACTTTTCATTTTTGACAAGATTCTTTCAATTTTATCCATTCATTCTACTTTTTACTTTCTACATTCAATTTCATCCATTCATTTTTTTCACTTTAACTCCAAACAAATATATCTATGGTATTACTAATAGAGAAACGTAGGGAGGTGCATGCCATGACAACAGTTACACGCTCAACCAGAAGATATATATGCTGTAACTATACCTAGCATCTTTTAGCCAAATTTTCTTCTCAATTTAAGATATAGTCGATCTCCTAAAATGCAGTGTCGTATAAGTTATAAACTAATTGCGATAATAAGTTATACATGGTTTTTTTATAATACATTACTATCTATACTATATATTAAAGTAGGTTATTTTAGCCACATGACACTCATACATGATTTTTGCCACGTGTTACTTACACAAATTTTCACATCACTTTAAAATCTATGGTATATATTAAAAGACGTCATTTTGGTCACATGACACTCATACATGATTCTTGCCACGTGTCACTTATACAAATTTCCATGTTCTTCCTATACTTAAATATTTTTCAATTGATGAGTATGGCCCCGTCCAGTTCAATTTTTTTCAGCTCTAATAATCTCAACTCAATTTTTTCCAACTTTTTTCAACTCTTCTCAACTCATCTCAGCTCCAATCAACTCAATTCAACCCACCTCTTCTCAACACTTCTCAGCTCCTTTCAACTCTTCTCAGCTCATCTCATCTCAACTACTCTCAACTCTTCTCAACTCGGCTATTTTAAGCTCTAATCAACTCAACTCAACTCAAGTCTAATAATATAAGATTGTCTACTTTCAACTCCATTCAAATCTTTTTTAATTTAGAAAGTTCTTTCATCTATTTTGAATATGAAACTTATAGTAAATTTTGTTCATATTTGAATGTATGAATTATTATAATTATTGTGATTATGAAAAATATACCTAGTATATAGATGTTTAATTTAACATACAATTAACACAATATATTATTAATTATTAACAAATTGTTATGTACCATAAAATTTAAAATCTTAAATTTAAAATCATTTAATTAAGTTTCACTTGAGTGTTGAAATATTAATTGTGAATTTTACTAAGATTGAATACCACAAAAACTACAAGGTAAATATTGAGAAAAAAAAAGATAATTATCACTTTAAGACAAATTCTATCTAAATTATTAATCAGTGTTTTAAATTATGGAAGTATACAGTACCAAATTTCACTTCGGTTCATTGATTATAAATTTTCTCAAAATGACTGAACTCCAGAGTTATTACCTAATATGTTGTTTAAATCAGTTCAACGCATATAAATAGCATGAAATATACTCCCCCGTCCCAACAGTAATAACCCATTTGCTTTAATCATGTTTGACTATTAATATCTCTAGATACATATACCAATTTTGCATAAAAATTGATAATTATAAAATATATGTTAAGATAAATTTAACAATATCTCACATGGGAAGAAGGAGAAACGCGTGAAAATTGGGAAGAAATGAATAAATGAATGTTGGTAGATGCACATAAGACAACACATTAATGTCTGAAAATTGGGAATAAATGAATATTGGTGAATGCTGATAAAGCAACACAATAATACCTGAAAATTGAGAAGAAATTAACGCACGTTAATGTCTGAAAATTAGGAAGAAATGTCTCCACCCTAATTTTACCCCTTTTAGGCGGGTCAAAGGGAGTTCTGTGAGCCGCAGGACCCTGCTGCGGCCCGCAGCAATAAAACTGGGCTAAGGCCATTTTAAAGCCTTTTTAGCCTCTTCTTCCTCACACTTTGTTCTTCCATCCGAATTTCTCTCCAAAAACCCTAATTTTTCTTCATCGTTTCTTAGTTTTTGTACTTATTCCATGGATTCTTGTAGATTTGTTATGGGTTTAGTTAATCTAGACTAAAACACTCTTGAAAGCAATTAGTAAGCATTTTTAGTATGAATTTGTGAGATTTGATTTCTTCTATTTTGTGCTCTGATTATCAAGTATATTTTGTGCTTTCTTGTGTAGTTAATGCATGATTTAGACTAGGATGATCCACTAGTTGATGATTGTGGATTAATTATTTGCTAGGTTTTTGGTCAAACCCGAGATACTTTTAGTTTTTGTT
>JAULKM010132414.1:0-19290 GCA_032355605.1 Rubia tinctorum
AACCCTTGCTTTTCCGGCGAGCTTTCACGTGTTTCTCCGAGCTTTCTTGCGTTTCCGGCGAGCTTTCCGGCGAGCTTACCTGCAAAAATGGCCGGAGAAAAGAGAAAGAAAACCGTGGCTTGTCGGGTCGAGTGTTGGATTCAGGCTTGGGGAAGAGAAAAGGGGTGGCTGATTACTTAATAAAGGTCGGGGAGGGAAGGGGTGACCGGCCGGCGAGGAGCGCCGGCGAGCTGGCCACCCCTCCGGGAAAAGTGGATCTGGTTTGTTTTTTTTAGAGAGAAGGCGGAGCAGACTTCTTTGATTTTCCTCAGATTTTTTCTCCAAAACAAATTCAAAATTAATTACCCATGCATTCCACACCAATACGGGTTTGAAAACGTGATAGGCTGATTCGTAAAAAAAATTAAAAATCAAATATTGTAGGGATACATTACCTCAAAGATTATCAGATTAGAATTTATTTCCCAAACTTTCAAATTTTTACCTACTTTTCGGGTTCGAATCTATGCTGAATGGAATAATTAATTCATTAAAAAAAGGGAATTCGTGAGTGCTTCCGAATGTGAAGATTCTTCGGACATAAACAAACAATTAGAATATTATTGTTTGGATATTTAAATCATCACTGACAATTTTGCATACTCAATAGTCTCATCGACCCTGTATCCAACTTCATTTATGTTTAGCAATAAAATCATAAACAAATTAATGTTGATAAGTTTCTTTCCAAAGTCTACATCATTACAATATTACAAAGAGGTTACTACTTGTCAGTATTCAAATGTTCACACGTTGGAGCAATTTCTATTTTGTAGGAACAGGTGACACAATTAGTTTCCTCATATTTGTTATTCCAACTGAATCTTAAGATTATGTGATTTGCAGTACAAAAGGTTGGACGACGACGATTCCTGAGTCTTCCATTTTGAATCCAATTCGCCCTAACAATTTTAAGAAAACATTGTTGACAATCTGTAAGATTCATGGGATTGAATCTTGAATTCTTTAGAAGCATCAAATTACTTTGGAATCCTGACTGCTTCCGTTCACCTTCTAAAAAGAGTTGAAATATCATCAATGCATAATAAGTTTCAATGATGCAAATTCCTTGAAGTTTTATTAAGAAATGCAACACCACATTCTGGATTCGCCCACCCACCCCCCACCCCCCCCAAATAAATCAATCTGAAAAAGGATAAAAATAGAGGAATAAGTTACCGGGAAGTATCTATGCACTAAATCTAACACATGCAAACTCACCACTCCCTCCTTGTACAATTTTTCTGGATTCCTGCACAGAATAAATGCATTCACAACGTTCACGAACCGATTGTTCACATTAGGCCATTTAACAATTGCAAGAATTTCCAATAACACTTGATGATATATTAAGTCTTCCTTGAAAAGATGGTTAAACATATGACAGCTACATTGTACAAAAACAACATAAGTGAACCACAATCGAACCATTATTTGACGCAAGAAAGGTAAAGAAATGCTTTGATTAACACAAAAGAAAACATACCACAATTCTACCCTTTAGAGGTCCAATAATGAACTTTCCGCACCTCGTCTGAGAATGAAAACAGCTATCTCATCTAGGAATTTTTAAAATGGTGTCTCTGTAACTTCTTTTCTTTGTGTAAATATTCTAATGAAGATGAGGATGAATAAATTTGGATGATTTGTTTGTGATGCTGGGTTAAAAATGACGGTTGAAAGAATTAATATGCATGATCAATGGTAATCATGCATGATTCAAAGAGAGTTGTTTCAGATTCCACATAGGAAAATGAAACACGCCCCAAAGAAACCATACACAAGGTATAAATGTGCATGTAACCCAATTTTTGAAATTTCAACATAAGTCTTTCAACATCCAATTTCGCGACCCGAGTTTGACATGAGATTCAAAATCATAAAGGTGCAATAGTATGATGATTGAAATTAACCCCGTGTTTACATAAAATAGATAGTGTAAAGTCGTTATCTAGTTAACTGGCAATTTGTGGAAATTAGGAAAATATGAAATAGTTTGTGTTAAAACATCAAAGAAGGAAAATCAGTTGATATAGGGAATTTGGAATGAAATTCGAGAGGCAATATATTCGTCCATGAAGTGTGATTGAAGAAAATATTTATTCCTATATTTATGTGATTGGTTCGGATTTATGAAAAATGGAATTGATTTGATAATATCCTTTTCACAAACAATTTGGTTTGATTGGATGGAATAAATTTTAATTCCTTTCTTTAAGGGATTGGATTTGATAATTCCTATCTTTGAGAGATTTGATTGTAATCAAAATTTGAGGTGGAGAAGGAATTATTTTCACACAGAAGGTGATGCATGCCACTGCTATTTATAGAGGACAATTTAGCTAAGCTACTTGCGCTTTTAATTGAAAAACAATCTGCATCCAGGTTTTCAATATTTTGAGAAGGGCTCTAGAGCTTTTTTTATGTGTTCCAGTATGATCATAGTATTTTGATCAAGCTCATAATCGTATACCTTAATTCCCCGACAAGTGGAAATCCAGCTTCGGTGATTTTCGTAGTCAGAGTGAGTCAGATCAAGGAAGATCGGTAGCAAGGGGAGGCTACAGAATTCACATGTTATATTTAGATAAGATAAGTATAATTGTATGGTGTACTTTGTACTGTATCTCTCTAATTAATGGATTCATTCTCAACTGGTCCAAGCCCCACAAACGTATGTGATTTTTACCGACTGAGTAACTAAGTGCCGGGTTTTTATGCTTTACTTTATTTCATGCTTGGTTACGTGGATTGTGTTTGAATATAATAGTAATTATTATATTAATAGGGTAAAACCAAATTACATTTGGTATCAGAGCTAAGTCAATTATTCGTACCTTGGTTGTGTCAAGGATAGTGTGATTTGGTTTTAACATGGTGACCAAACAAAGATCTCCTGTGTCTCGGCCACCACTACTGGAAGGAACAAACTACAACTACTCGAAGGCACAAATGAGAGTTTTTATTAATTCACTGGATGAACTGACATGGCATTTTGTTGAAACACAATAGAATCCACCAACTGAGGATGCAGAATCTAGCTCAAAAGAGGGAGAATAAAGTACAAAAAACTTAAACTAAAGGCTAAGTCAACATGAACTCAAGATGAACTGAAGGATTCAATGGATCCAAATCATTAAATGATGTCTTCACAACAGTGGATGAAAATTAGTTTAAACTCATATCGATATGTCATTAGGCAAAGAAAGAATAGGATATTCTACAAACAGTACATGAAAGAACAAGTCATGTACATGAATTTAAACTACAAATGTTGGCCACAAAGTTCGAAGAACTGCAGATGGAAGAGGATGAGACTATTGCAGTGTTTAACGGAAAGCTAAGAGACATCACCAATATGGCATATTAACTTTGAAAAACTTATAAGGAGTCAAAATTTGTGAAAAATACTTTGACATCTCTACCTTAAAGATTTTATATGAAAGTCACGACAATAGAAGAAGTAAGAGATATGGTCACCATAACTTTAGATGAACTAATGGGATCTTTGCAAACCTATGAGATGACATTGGAATAGCCCACAAAGAAACCATAAAAGGAGTTGGCTTTCAAAATTTCGTCGTCAAGGACTCTTCGTGGAGATTATAGTCATGATGGTATTGAATAACTTGCATTTATCACTAAGAATTTGTCAAGAATGCTGAACAAGTGGTGAATAAAAAAAATCACAAGATAGGTTCGGAAGTAATAGACCTCAGGCACAAGAACTTGGTAATAATCATGGAACACGTATGGAATAAACCAATCAGAATTTCTCAAGATATAAGAGTAGTGGAAAAAACAGTCGGAAGGATTCTATGTAGAGAATGTTAGTGATACAGACACATCCAGACTGAATGTGCTAATGCTCAAAAGAAGCAAGGAAGATCATATATAACTTCATGGAGTGAAGATGAAGATGAACTTACCATTAATTATGTAGCATTTGGAACAAAAATTAATGATCTATCAGAAATTGATAATGCATGTTCCAACATGAAAATGACAGATAAGGCTGTATATTTCAACACAGACTAGTCATGCTTTGAAGACTTCTCTAATGATGACGGAGGTCAGGCGGTAAGTGATGAAGATATCTATAGTGCATATTAAAACATGTATAAGATTTGGTTGAAAGTTGTTGACACAAATAAATCTTTGAAGACGGAGAAAAACCAACTTGCTGAGAAGGAGAAGGAGCTATCAAGTCTGGTTATAAAACTCAGAGAAGAGATTAAACAGTTGATACTAAATCTAAGTTCAACAACTAAGAGAGTTGAGGTGCCTGAGGCAGCAATTATCAAGTTGAACACTCGAAAGGTGAAATTAGATGATATTTTGACTATGGGGAAGAATTTTTGAAATCGACAATGTATAGGCTATGATAAGCCATCGAGTTGTACTAAGGAATTCAAGCTAGAGGTTCTAGAAATGAAAAGGAAAGTTACTAAAACACGGCTGTGCAAACCTCTTATTTGCACCTATTGCAACTAACAAGGCCATATATAGAATAAATGTTTTAAACTACTTAGAGATATCATTAATGGATGATAAATATCTACATGTTCCAACATAGACGTTGTTTAACGATCAAAGATGGTCAGAAAGGTATGGATTCATTGCACACTCTAGAGACTCATGGTACATTGATAGTGGATGCTCTCGACATGTGAGTGGAACTCGTGAATATTTAACCAAGATCAAACCATACGATAGTGGGTTCATTACATTTGGTGATGGAGAGAAGAGTCAAGCAGTTAGAATGGGTGAACTGTAGATCAAGGGATTTCCTATTTTCACAAGGGTGAAAGCAGTGTGATGTATGCCTACTCTCACTAACAAAAATGATATTGTGTGCGGACCATGACAATAAGGTAAATAGATTCGATCACCTCACTCATAATTCAATATATCACCACCCCTGGAAATCTTGAATTATTTCATATAGATGTGATGGGTCCAGTCAATAAACCTAGTGTGAGTGGCAAGAATGATATTTTTGTGTGTGTTAATGATTTTTTCGGATACACTTGGGTGGCATGTCACAAAGAAAAATCAGATCTTATGGATGATTTTAGAAGTTTAGTGATCAAATTACAGACGGAGAAAGGAAGTCAAGTTCGAAAGATTGTCAGAAGTCGTAGTGATCATAGCAGAGAATTTGAAATATCCTTGTTTTGTGACTTCTGTGATAAACTCGGATTTTAGCACGAATTCTCTGCTCCTGTCACTTCACAAAAGAATGGCATTGTTTAAATAAATAATAGAGCTCTACAAGAAAAGACATGAGTCATGTCAGCAAGAAAAGAAATTCATAAAAATTGGTGGGCAGAAGCTATCAATACAGCTTGGTATACAATAAACCGAGTTTATCTTTGTCCATTTGCAAGAAAGATATCATATAAAATGTGGAAGGGCAGGAAACCAAATATCTCATAATTTTATGTCTTTGGAAGTAAGTGCTACATTCTCAGAGATAGAGAGAAGCTGGCAAAGTTTGACACCCACAATGATGTTGGAATCTTTCTTGGTTATTCCGTGAACAGTCATGCTTATGGGGTGTACAATCTTTGTGAAAATACTCTTATAGAATATATTAATGTCATTGTAGATGATTCTAATAATAAACAGATAGCAGATGAAGAAGATGATGAACCAGACTCGGATCATGTTCCAACTCGGAATAGTCCACCTAACAAAACAAACGATGTTGGAACATCATAGTATTCAGATAATCCTGCTAAACTTGAAGGATTGATTATGTTGGAACATCCACTCCCATTCCACCATCTCATATTGAAACACAGATTCAACCTGAAACCAACATCAAGAGAACCCGTATATTATCATGAGTAAATTACAGAAAACTTGCAGGATTACAATGCTTTATCTCTCTGATTGAACCAAAATATTACAAATAATCTCTCCTTGATGAGTATTGGAATGCGGCAATGCAAGAATAACTTGTGCAATTTGAAGGCAATGATTTATGGTATCTCACTCTTCGTCCCAAGGGTGTAAATTTTATTGGCACCAAGTGGATCTTCAAGAACAAATTAGATGCTGATGGATATATTACTCTGAATGAAGCAAGGCTGGTTTCTCAAGGGCATACTCAGGTCAAAGGAGTTGATTTTGATGAAACATTCGCACCAATTTCAAGGTTAGAATCTATTCGGATTTTACTTTCTATTGCTTGCACTATGAATTTTACACTATACCAGATTGGCGTCAAAAGTTCTTTTTGAAAGGTATGATTAATGAAGAAGTATATGTTGAACAACTTAAAGGTTTTGAGGATCCTTACTATCCACATCATGTGTATCGACTCAAGAAGTTATTGTATGGTTTTAAGAGCGTGCTATGAGCGACTTACTAAATTTCTCATTAAGAAAGGTTATAATCGAGGGGGAGTAAACCGAACTTTATTTGTGTTTAACATAGCATCAAAAATTTTGATTTATCAAATTTATGTTGATTATATTGTGTTTGACTTTACTTCACCATCTATGGTAAATGATTTTGTAACCTTGATACATGCATGGTTTGAGGTGAGTGTGGTTGGTGAACTAACATATTTTCTAGGAATTCAGGTGAAGCAAGAAAATAACTGCTTGTTCATAAACCAAGGTAAGTATGTTTTGAATTTAGTGAAAGGTTTGGACTGGGTAATTCTCAAGCTGTGAGAACACCAATGGGGGCCACAAGTAAACTGGTGAAGGACAAGGGAAGCGTTGGAGTTGATAAAAAATTGTACATGAGTATGATTGCGAGTCTTGTATCTTACAGCTAGTCAGCTAGATAAATGTTTCAGAGTCGGAGTTTGTGCAAGATTAGAAACTTATTAAGGAATCTCAATTGACAGTAGTCAAAAGGATAATTCATTATGTTAGTGGAACTTCTGAGTAAAGTATTTTGTACTCTAAAAATCAAGACACTCATCTGATTGGCTACAATTATTCTGATTGGGCTGGCAATACAGATGATCGAAAAAGCACCACTGGTGGATGTTTCTGTATTGGTACAAATATGGTATTAAGGTATAGTAAGAAACAAAATTCAATGTCTTTGCCCACTATTGAAACTAAGTATCTTTCTACTAGAAGTTGTTGTGCACAAATATTATGGACGAAAAAAATGTTGAATGATTATGGAATTCGAGAAGGGTCTCCAAAAGTGCTATGTGACTACAAAAGTGCAATTAATATCTTTAAAATGCAATATAACATTCCCGAACGAAGCATATTGATAAAAGACACCATTTTATTCAAGATGTGGTTGAAAGGAAGGAAGTAGTGGTTGCCTGTGTACTAACATCGGAGCAGTTTCCAGATATCTTTACTAAACCATTAGACAGTACAACCTTTGATCTCCTCAGACAACACTTAGGTTTATGTCATGTTTGAGGTAATTTTTCTTATTAACTTTTTATGTAGTATTTAGAATTTCTGCTTGTGTATATAAATACAGAAGAAAAAAATAGAAAAAAAATGGAAAAAGTGTGCATGTTGGAATTTGGGAACTTAATGATTCTTTGGAGACTTTATGTGATGTGTCGGCTGAAAGGTGAAAAAGGGTAATTATGTCCTTGGAAAGAGAAAAAGTATGGTATGGTTATTGAGAAACGAAAGTAAATATTTTCAAATTTTTACCTTTCTATCTTCTTTCTCTCCATACCTTATACCCGCAACCCGTCCCTCCCGAAATTCTTGCCGTATTTTTGATATTGTGCTCGAATTTTTCGTGATATAACCCTATTGAGAAGTGGTTGTAAGAGTACAAGATTTTCAAAGCTCAAAGAGATTTTTGTTGTCGAAGCTCACCAACAACTGTCAACATGGAGATAATCAAGAACAATAAGAAGACATTTGGCGAAGCCAATAAGGAGAGAAACCTCACAGAGAGATCGATGCTGAAACTCATTGGTGGCGAACCCGAACAAGGAGTGGAATTGGTTTCTTCAGTTCGTCCAGGGCATGCTCTTTCCTCACCATCATCAGTTAAGTTTTATTGAGAAAAATCCTTTACTTTTAATGGTCAATGGTTCAAGTATTTTGACTATTTCATCGAATGGTATCTGAAGTATGATAAGGTGATATATTTGAGAGCTTTCAAATCATAGTCTGGGAAAATTCATGGATATGATCTAAGCCACTTATTTAAAATAATTATTGGGATATTCAGTTCAAGGAGGATTTTAATCTGAGGCTGAAAAAGGTAGGTTGCCTAAAATGTAAGGGTAAAAAGTTCTTATTTGTGTGTACTAGAGCTTCAGGTCCTAAAAGGATTAGACTGAGAAGGATGGATGAGTGGCCTGACAGATTTGGCATCTTAAGATCTTCTGATTTCAAGAATGTCCAGATGTTCCAAAAATACCCAAAAATTATAAGAAGCTTCAAAACATCCCCCCACCGGTTATTAAGATCCTGGATGATGATAAGACAGGGGAAAAAGCTGTTGATATGGAGGTTGATGATGCTTATGCAATTGAAGTTCAAACATCTGTAAATGATGAGGACTATTACCTGGGGGTTGAACTGCTCAAATTCCAACACCAAAAGAGTAGTAGCCTATTGAGAAGGATAGTGAAGCTGAGCGAACTCATGCTATAACCCCTTGAGATGGGGATAGGGGGAGAAGATATTGAAATTTAAGACCAAGGCCTTGATGATGTTCCAACATCAGACCCACAAAATGAAGAAGTTGAAGAAGTGATTGTAGTTGATGTTGTTCCAAAACTGAAACATAATGAAGAAGTTGATGCTTGAGATGTTCCAGCCTAGGAGGCTCATGAGGAAAATATGCAAAACCTGGTTTACTCTAGTGATGAAATTCTGGATGAGTTTTTCTAATCTATTCCAAGAAGATCAAAGAGGTAGGTTAATGAGGCAGAGTTAGATTCAGCTCAACATGAAAACAAGAAGAAGAAGGTAAAGAATGAAGCTAGTCAGAGTTCAAGACCCGTTCCATCAGCCATCGATGCACTGAACTCAGATTTCTTTGATGAAGATTGTCAAAACAGTTGGAAAATAATTATTTGGAGAAACATCATTGCAGAGAGGCCACTGGATTTAGAGTGCTACAAGGAAAGTGGTTTTACCGCTATTTTAAGTATATAGGTTATACTACGGATGCTACCGTGTACAAGGAGTATACTAGAGAATGGGAAAAGAATTTTATGCCAATGTAATGGTAAAAATTTGGATGTTGACTTAGAGTGGTATGGCTGGGCTTTTGTGCGTGACAAAGTTATCAGTTTTTTCGCTGAGAGGATTAACAATTTTCTTAGTTTATCCACACTTGGGTTTGTGATTCCATATTCTTAGGAGTTGGAATTGATAAATGATCAGATTCTGATAGAAATCATTGGTGGATTATGTACACCTCAGGGAAACGCTGCTACATCCAACTTGAACAACCTGCACTTCTGTTTATTTTAGATAACTATGAGCTGTTTGATTCCTTCTTAAAACACTACAGCTCCAACCAGAGAGATTTTCAAGCTTCTATATTTCATTGGAAAGAACATTCTTATTAATCTTGGCCAAATTACATAAGAAAATGTAGTGTTTCGGGCTACATCTTCAAGAGTGAAGAATTCTCTACCGCATCCCTGCATTATCTGAGCATTGGCAAAAGGAGGAAAAGTGCAGGTCAATGATGATGATGATGTATTAGTCACCACTACCCCGGTTAAAGAAAATTTGGGGAACTTCTTTACCAGGAAAAATTGTGATCTTCCATGAGTACCTTTAGGAGATGGATCTTCCTCTATAGCAATAGCCAAGAAAGCTAAGGTGGCCTAGAAACTTGCTCTTAAGGCCAAAATTGCTGCACTTCAGGTTCAACTTGCAGCATTGGAAGGAGGGTTGGCTTAACTGGATACCACTGATCAAGCTTCATAGTCTAATACACTTTGTATTCACGGGCACATACTACAAAAGGTCAGCACGAAGGCAAGGCCTAGAACGGCCCGTTCCAAGTGACACAACCCATGTCAAGAGCTCTTGTCATGGATCGGTCCACCCTTACAAGTTGTGCCAAGTTCAAACACGGGTTGTGCTGTTCCGACTAGCCGTGCACTCCAAGTCACATTTTCACTCCAAAAATTGGCTAAGTATGGGCACAAGATGTTATGTTTTCCATGGCCTGCACCGTGTCAAGTCACAAATGCCAAAATCAACCCACGGGGTGTGAAGAATGATTCTTTACGCGCTAAGATACTGAGCAAAATGAGGTTCCGGCTGATGGGGCGCACCAAATGACATGGAATGCGCCGGCACTAAGGGGAATGACCCGTGCCAACACCTATGGCATGTGCCAGTACGAGTCTACGTCTCATGCTAAGGCCGAAGTTTTGCGCCAGCACAAGGCCCCCTCGACCAGCATAGGTTGTGCCATGTCTCACCCCCCACGCCGGTTGCAGCTGCTAGGATTTTTGGCCATTTTGTGCCTATTTTTAGGCCCAAATCCCTACTACTATATATATGGACCTATGTCTACCAGGGTTTAAGTTTATACTCATTTTTAGATCTCAATAGTGGGCTAGATAGAGGAAATACTCCTCCTTCTCTCTAGGTTCTTTTTTTTGCATCTTTTTATTTTTCTTTTGCCCAAAAATATTGAATCCAATGAAATACTTGGGTTCAATTCTTAGGGAGTAGTGATTTTACTTGGGGATAATATTTGTATTCATGTGTTAATGTTCATTTTATGAGATTTCTAGATCTACCCATTCCTATGTGTTTTGTGATTATTATGTTTGCATGTTCTTATAATTCTTGTGCATTGCATGATTGCCAAACTTTGTTGGCACACAACTAAGTCTACTCTCACGTTGTTGCACTATTACTACCCCCGGGAAGGAAACCTAGATGCGTTGTGGGTGACGATAGTCTGGAACTTTGTGTGTGCACGAAGGTTAGTGTTGTTGATCGTCATGGTCGACCATGCTCTAGTTAGCCGACCAATGAGGTCCAAAGAGTTGCGGGTTGAGATAGATTAAGTAACAAAGTAGGGATTATCTTATTAATCCTAGATCCATCGATAAGATGCCTACTTCCTTTGCCTTTGTAGGCCTAGGGGTAGTTCATGTGTGGTGTTCCGCTTGGGACTTAACCGCAAGGGAGAGATTCATACCTAAACAATGAGTCATTGCCATTTTTTAACTCTCCTAGTTGCGGATGCGAGGTTGGTGGAAAATTTTTATGCGCACCTCTATGTGACAGGTAGGGGGAAGTTTTTACCATTGTCTGCATCACATGACATAAACAGTAGAATTGGGTTTAGTTCTTGTATTTGATGAAATTGATGATCAAAATAACACTAACCATGTTAAGCAAATATTCCCAAGTGTTAGTTTATATTGTTAGTTCTCGTGATAAATTGCATGTTAGTAGTAGTCATTACAAACTCCCCCAATGACTATTTCCACCACACTGTTTATTTCTAACACGTGGTAAAATTGACGACCCGGCCACAATTGTGTTTAGTTGATTATTAGATTCCTAACATATCTGTAGATGACCCGGTACTTGCCACTATCCACCATGTTTGGTAGTGTAGTAGTAGGAATGGGAGCAACATAAAAATTTCATCTTGGACGGTCCCTTCTCGACTTAGTAGATCTCCGTGAAAATGTGCTTTTAACGTCGCTCGGTAGGGAGCGGGTTATTTATCTCTAAGCAATTTGATTGTATTCATATTTTGAGCTGGATAAGAAATTATTATGGCACAGAAGGTGATGCGTGAGACTGGTAATTATAGAGGACACTTTGATGTATTCAAGTATTGTTATTGACGTATTCCCATTTCTATCTAATCATAGGCACATTTTTTAATTGTTCAATACTTGTTATGAATGTTCTTTAAAATGTTTTGAAAGCAGCCAGAAAGCTAGGGGTCATGCAAGCTACATATTTTTTTAATGAATTTAATGATTGTGTAGCTGTGTAAAGATTGTGCGAATAATGAGTGATGACTGTGTGAATTTTTGTAGGGAAAAATTGATGGGTGCAGATTGTGTGTATTTTGAGTGTATTTTGAGTGTGGATAAATTGAGCGTGGATTTTTTTATGAAAGTAAAATTGTGTAAAATTTTAATTTTCTGGGGTAAGTATGTATTATGACATATTGAATCTTTCCGTGAAGGACTACTGTGGAGTTTTTCTAGGAACAAACTAATATGGAAAGTGAGCAGATTGGTTCGAACGAATGGAGTAGTGATAAAATTGATTTTAATTTTTTAATGGACGTTTCGTAAAGAGTCTGCTCTTATAAGACGGTCTTTCCATAAACTATGGAAAAACCAAGGATTCAGATGCAATTTTACCACAAAAAGATGAAAAATTTGTGGGTCAAAGTAATTGAAATTCAGGTCGAAATCGCGGTATAACTTATTTGGGTAAACTCTCATGCCTATTTAAGATAAAACCTCACATTTTTTTCCTTTTCCTCAAACATTCCACCAACTCAAATTTCATTAAATTTCATTGTTTTGTGATTTAATATCTTTGTTTTAATCTAAAGTTATAAGTTTCATACTGAAAATGTTTAGAATATATTTAGAAATTGCATATCAGAGACAAATATTTGTAGAAAAATATAATTAAGTGAATACACAAATAAGTCACATATCGTTATATATTTTACTCTAAATATCTAATGTGTCTAAACGAAACACAAACGTTTCACTTGCAGTTATTGCATATTATAAAACTCTAACTTTATACTATTTTGATTAATCTCCGTCTTTCAACGTGTCTATGGAAAAATGATATTTCCCAAAATTTTGTCTTTCATAATGGACTAACAACACTGAATTTTAATAAGTACTAGTAGTTAAAAATTGGGAAAAGAAAATAGAAGATGTTTATTCATGCAATACACAATCTTTTTAGATGAACCAATTTCCATAATAAATAATTTATAACAAGAGGTTCTAGAAAGGAAAAATTCTGATCCTATCAAAATTTATAGCAGTGTTAATTTTGCATCTCTGCTCCAGAAAAAATAATTGTCGTTCAAATGAGACAAAAATATAGTAGTTAATGTTTTGAGAAAATTGCTTATATAACTTTACACACTTCATATAAGTGTCAATATAGACTTTTGATAATTGAAAAGGCGAATATAATCCTAGATAATAAGTGAGTATAAAAAATACCCTTCCTAGCAACTTCTAGCTTGAATTTTTTCAAAAGATATGTTTACCCTTCTAAAAAGTAAACCAAAAAATGAAAAAAAAATGAATGAAGTTATTGCCCTTAGCGTCATTAATACCCAATTATTGCCATTGGACCACCACAGGATCGCCACGCCGCCGCTGTAATAGGCAGAGTTATATCAGCACATTATGAAAACTAATAGGGTTAAATCGGCACATTCTTAAAACTTATTGGGTTATATATGCACAATTGTAAAAAATATAAGGTTATATCTGCACATACTATAAAAACATAGTGTGATATCAGTAAAAAAATCAACGCCAACCGTACACAAGTACCATTTCAATCTCTTCTACCAATCCCCGATGTTCCAAAGTGTGATTCTAGTGATAAAGGAAGATCTTTGGCGAGATTGACACAACGAACGTTGAAGTGAAGGTGTGGGACCCCTTCAAAAGTGGTATTTTCATCTCTAATTTCCCTTAATTCACTAAATTATTGCAACATTGAGTTTGACTCTGTGATTTTCTTTTGCTTCCTGTGATAGGAATAGATATATGTGGTATATATGGTAAAACATACGGGGCTTATTATGATATATTGTTTATTTTGTGTTCAATCCAAAATGATGATTGGATTGACATTTGGTGCTATGTGTGTAGTTATTTTTTGTATTCTTCGACCTAAGATTTTTAATGTTAATGGCCTTTGAAATGGGGGCAGGATATGAGATAATGATGTTTAATATGAATGGGGGTGTTATGATGTCCAATTTTATGGTGTATATGATGTTATGATGTGATAATGATGCATATGATATTGTGGTTGCTAATTAAAGCCAGCCGAGTGTATTACCATACACTTTTCTTTTACAATATTTGATGATATGGAACTCTATTTTTATACGAATGTTCTGATATAACCCTATAGAATTCGTGAACATGCTGATATAACCCTATCGATTTTAATAATGTGCTGACATAATTCTACCTGGTCGGACAGCGGTGCGACGGTGGTTAAGGGTATAATTGTCAACCCAAATTCAGTTTTTGGTCCGAGGGTATTTTTGTCATTTTAGCGGGGGTCAAGGGACAGATAAACATAGTCAACACCGGAATGTCTACTAGAGATTGGATTTTTGGCACAGTTATATTGACACTTTCATCAACTAAGTTGGTTTTGTTTAAAGATAACTTTCAATTATTTGAGAGTTATATTGACACTTTCAAAAGTACATAGAGTTATATTGGTATATTTCCCTAAAGTTTTTGTATGTGTGGTGTGTAGAATTACTATTAACCATCTTTTCAATCCCTACTCCAGCACAAAAAAACGTTAACCTTAAGATACAACATTGTGCACACATTAAACAACCATAAAAGTTATCAAAAATGCTCCTAAACAAAGTCACAAGAATCCAAACATGCATCTTGTCATAAAAAAAAATAATGACATAAAAATTAGAATATATACATACAACCTTGGTGCAATTGAACAGAGTCGAATGGGGGAGCGTCCAACTAATTCTATGATATCAAGTGTGCCTTTTGTTTTCTTGGGGTTTAATTTGTATGTCAAAAACAAACCGTAAAATTTAAAGAAACAACATATGGTGTGGGTGGGTTGGGGTCGAGCCGGGAATTGTATTCACGGATTATGAAGACATATTTTCAATTCCAACCTTTATATCATTGAAGATATTTTGAAATAGGGTGAGCATATATTACAGTTGCAAAAACCCATCTCATCACTTTTTTTTATTATTAAAACCTCATAGGAATGAGGGGATTATTTAATGGCTCCCCTAAACCATCAAACGGCCAATAATTTTGACCATCAAAAGTAAATCAGTGAAGTAAAAATAAATATGATTGTAAAAGATAGAAACTGTACTTCCATTTCAAAATTCCTCCACCCCTGTGTTAGAATTAGAATGGCCAGACAGTTTAAACTTTTACTATCAAAACAAAAAGAGATCCAAACTAATTCACTTAGAACCCCAATCTACTCTCATGAAGGAATTGAAACCTTCCTAAAATGTGGGAATAGAAGATCTTTCCTCATCATAAACTGGAAGCTTGTAGATATTTTAATTTCCTGAAAATCAGTGGCCCGTTTCATTTTGTTGGTCATCTTTGCTGAAAAATTCACAGGTTGATTGGCTTTTCTAAAGATGTGTATAAATTTGAAAGGCTTGACATTCCGGGTTGCTTGAATTTTCCTTGTCAACTGGATCAGCTGCTATGGTGGTTTTGATATTCCATGGCAGCTTGTCAATGTAACTTTATATTTCACGTTGAAACAACCCCGGAATATTCCACGTAACAGCACGAAAGAAAAAATGTTAGGTAATCTATAGCATCTTACTATTACTATGTGAAGATATGTGGTTTCAATTATTTTTTTAAAATTATCAAAATAATTTTAAATTGATTTGAGCTTGTAGCTAATGTTGGCTCAATGGTAAAATGATCCGAAAGTTTTCAAATTTAATCTAGTGTAAAAAGAAAGGAAAAAAAACTATTGTAACCTCAATTTATTTTAAATGATGATATAATTCAATTTTTTTGAAAGTGTCAAAATATCTCAAGTTGGACTGACATCGTTGTCAACACCTGTTAAAGTCATCCGATGTTGAAATGACCTAAAATACCTCAAATTTAATCTGTTAAAAAAATGAAATATAAGGATTATGATCATTATATTTTGAATATCTTCGATGATGCACTCATCGATCTCCATTTCCATACAACTTAGCTTAGATTGTCCATCATTTATTTTAAAAATCAAAGAGAGTGGCTCAACAAGTCACGAGATATGAATTTTGAAGAGGCATGGGCCCGGACTCGGTCGGCGGTACCCGCATAATCACATTAACTATATGAATCTCTAGCAACCACGTCATCTTACTTCGAGTACTCAAAGTCATGTTTGCACCATCGGCTGTTGTCTCTGGAGGATCTATCTGACAACCAATTTCAAGGTTGAAGGAATCAATGGGGAATTCGACCTAATTTGCCTTTCGCCAGGGTTTATGAGTCAGACTCAATTCCTCCCGTGGCATGGAAAGCGAGAAAAGTATCGCCTCTGCAATGATGGTGGTGTCTGACATCAATGGGCACGAATCCTAAATAATTGTGATTTTGGGTGGTTCTGGTGTAGGGAGGGAAGGTAAAGTAAATAAAAACTCCAAGAGGTGGTGCACGATTGTGTGCACGTAGTGTTTTTTTTGTGCCTCTTGAAATCTTCGACGGAGACACGGAGGGAAAGGGACTGCGATGACTGGAAGAGGGGGAAGGGGACCGATGGGGGAAGCGGAGAGGCAAGGTGCGGAAGGAAAGGGTGTGTGGCGGTGATGAAAATAATTGTGATGGTGGTGCGATGAGGTGTTATGGGGGTTTTGCTGAGTTAGGTGTCGTTGGTGGATGGAGTGTTATGGTGAATATAGTTTGTTGGGATTATCAAACAAACAAAACTACTTTTGTCATTTAATTTCTTTGATTAAAACGGTGAGATGTGTTAACTTATAAACTTTTCCGCCGATCAAGGATTATACTAACACTTTTGAAAAACTTATACGTTGGTTAAAGAGTATAAGGGCATTTTTTTTATAAAATTGAATGTCGTATTTTCCATCCAGGAAAAGTCAGCCAAACTACATTATGTCATTTACGTTGCCTCTTATTAAAAAAATTAAGTTAACGCCAGTTAAGATATTTGTAAAATATAATTGTGTAAATTAATGGTGCATTGATATCACATCAATGACACATCTCATCAATGATGAGAATTACAATATATAGGGTTACAACAAACCAAAATCTAATAGAAATAGGATTTTAAAGTTTAAGAAATTACCATCCATAATCTAACCTACAAGGAAACCTAATTCTATATGGAAATTAACTGCCGTCTATAACCGTCCCTACAAGGGAAAAAATTTCTTATTTCCTTATCATTATCACATAGGCTAAAATATTCTAGTCAATGTCGGTCAAGAATTATATGAGAATTTTTCAAAAACTCAGAGATATATAAGCATATAGACAAGACCTGGGGTCACATATACGTATAATTTTATTCTTTTTTACAAATCCCATAGACCAAACACGAAGTCTTTTGACCAACCGTTAGACGGAGTCATTTATAATTGATATAATCAATGAGATGGTTTGATGTTTGTTTTTATTTATTGCAATGAAATTTCTAATAATTATATATATATTAACACTAAAAGTTATTAAAACGATGTTTTTTATGATTAGTCTAACTACCACTGTTAGTCAGTCGGTGCAACAGAAAACTTGATAAAAAATTTAGTTAGACATTATAGAGATATAATAATGCATGATGGAATCGCCAAAACCATAAAAAGTTTTATTAACAGTATAATAATTGGACGGCAGTAACTTAACACTGCATTTGGACTGATCAATCCCATACATTCATTTAAGAAGCAGCTGGCCAATAGAATCTAAGGAAGCCATTCGTACACATCTGAGGAAAACAATAATTAAATCAAAAAGACTATTTGAAGAATTAAGTAGCCCTTCTTAGACCAGCTGATTCAATTAACATAGATTAATGCTTAATCAGTCGAGGTTACTTTCCTACCCTACTTCCTTTAATCAATTAAATAATCAGGAATCGGAAAACATAAATTGGTCCTCAATTATCTCTCACCATTTATAGCCAACAACTTAAGGTTTCAAGAAAACATTTGACACAAAACTCAATCTCAAATTCATCAAAAGTTAGCAAGAATTCATCCGGATATCATATTGAGGTACGCAAATTATATTCCTTAATTACCAGAAATCAATGCTTACATCTTCACATATCCAAACCCTAGACAGTAAAAACCCTAGCTAGAACACAACATCGATCCATTGTTTTCCTTTCTCTATATATATGAGTGGTTTTATGAAATCTTTTCTTTGTTCACTCATAATATTTCGTCCGTCTCTTTCCATAACCTTTTAGAAAGACGATTTTTCCAAACTTTTGCCTAATAATTCTCATTCCTCCACTGATAAATGCTCTTTTTTTAGGTCATGGATCAGATGAACACTTTCAACAATCATCATGATCAAATAGTTGTCACTCCCATTGATGATCAAGTTTTCGACGAATTCATGTTTGCTGCGAAATCACCATTTCTTCATCCAGATTTCTCATTATCATCATTAATCTCACCAGCTTTTTACAGCACCAATTCCAACAGCAGAAACACGCCGAATCATCATCATATTCATCATCATCAACATCATCATCATCAGAACTCGAACAATTTGAATATGATGATGATGAACAATGGTCTTCATCAAGCACAGCCTGTCTATCCTTCACAAGAGCTGTTCATGACTCAAAAACCCTCAACTAATCCCTCCAACAACTCTCCTCAGATCATTTCGTTCGGAAATCAGGCCTCATCATTCATTTCTGATCATGATCGCAATAACTACTATTACAAATACAATTCTAGTACTACAAATGATCATCCAGAAATCATGTCGCTTGTTGAAGATAAAACGTTCTCGTTTTGTACTAGCACCTCCAACAGTAAGATTGCTCCAAACATTAATCTCGATGATTCGGATTATGATCAGGACTACGTTAATCGGAGTACCGGAATTAGGGTTCCGAATGGGAAGAATGTCAATTCTCAGCAAAATTTGTGCCATGTTCAAGCTGAGAAAAAACGCAGGGAAAGGTTGAGTGCCCTATTCATTTCACTTTCAAGGGTGGTTCCAGGTCTGAAGAAGGTACGCATTAATTATATGAACCTTTTCTTCTCTTTATTGATTCTAAATTATAGAGATATTGTCGATCTATGTTTCTACCATTTAGAATTCTATGAGACATAATCATGAACCGACGATCATATGAGAACAGGAAAGGTGGAGTAATTTAATTTAGTTAACTACTACCTCCGTCCCAAGATTATTGGTCTATTTTTTAATCAATTTTCTCAGACCATGTTTGACTATCAATAACTTTAATTACGGATATTTATGGTACATTAAAATTTTATCTTTAGAAACTACGTAGACATAGGAGTCTAACAATATCTCAAATGATGATA